>CM074720.1:388952143-389117143 GCA_037306005.1 Rhinophrynus dorsalis | reverse complement strand
GTGTGACTGAAAATCAAGGAGAAGGAGCTGAAGTCACAAAAAGGTGGGTGGGGTTAATAAACACTTATATACACACACACTCTCACTCTCTCTCTCTCTCTCTCTCTCTCTCTCTCTCTCTCTCTCTCTCTCTCTCTCTCTCTCTCTATATATATATATATATATATATATATATATATATATATATATATATATATATATATAATTATAGATAGATATATAATATCTCAAGCGGGGAAAATAAAAACAGATTTTATACAGTGTACTAGTTGAACAGCCCGTTACACGGGCCATGGTGCCTCTGGCAGCCGGTTGCGGGGCAGTCACGCGCAGTAGAGACTGCCCGCGCCACTGCTGATACAGAGCTGGATGCTCCTTCGGAGCGCCCAGCTCTGTATCAGCCGTGGCGCGGGCAGTCTCTACTGCGCATGACTGCCGCACGCGCAGCAGTGTCTACTGTGCATGTCGGGAGTTACACACGTTTTAGCGAATTATTATATAGGATGTGAATGAGATCAGTCACACTTTTTAAAAAGTGTTAAGGAAGCATTTATATCTCTTTAAAGAGCTCCAAATAGTGATTTTTGCAAGTCTCTGGCACTGATGCCTAAAACAATGTCACCTTATGATACTGACTTTTTAAAATATTTAAATGTTTCCAATTCAGTCACTTCCAGTGATATTCTAAAGGTTCTCCAGGCAATTTCTACTTTATTTACTGGGCAGAAATGCACAAAATGCATTAAGGGCCCACTGGCATAGAAAATACAGTCAGATAGTTCTATTTAAAGTGGCAATATAGTGTCAAGGATCCTTTTAAACCCCTGCTTTTGCCCTTAGATGTATGGGAACAGAGTTTGCATAGCTTACAACTCACCAGCCTGTCTCCTGGTTTTCTATGCAGTCTTCCCCACCAGAGGGCTTCTATGGGGAGGGGAGAAAATCAGGCCCTGATGTCACACAGCTATATTGATCCCCTTGATCTGCATTGCAAACTAGGAAAGAACCAATGAGTTATGAGCAATGGGAACCCTGTTCCCATAGCTCCCAGGGCACAGCCAGGGTTTTAAATAATGTTTAATAACCCTGTACTGGCCCTTTAAGGGAAACTAAAATGATGACACCCTAAACATGTTAAAGCCCAGTGTTTTACTAGTTAATCACTGGCACTTCTACCTCTGGCAGTCGGAGCATTATAAACTTGCGACCCTCATGATACGGGCCCCTTGCTGGGTCGCTAATCCCCAGAGCTAGTGCCATGGTCTCTGGAGAGACAATTTACATACTTTCTTGACTGCCGTGAAGTCTTGTTCAACCTATATGAAAGCACCCTTCATAGTCCGCTTCAGCAAGTGTCTGGACAAGAATCTGAAGGGGACTTGTACAATTAGGGCTGCGAGTGTAAAATAATACTTATGTCAGAAGGGAAATCTTTCAAGTGCGGATTCTGTTTGCCATTTGATACGTTTAAATAATGATACTTCCAAAAGTGGGAGTAACAGAAATTAGTGAGGAAAGCACTGAGCATTGCACAACCCTCTTGTCCTAAAAGGGTTAACATGTATTTTTATTTTCTTTTGTTAATTGGCTTTTAACCCTTTAAAGACTGGAAGAGTGAGCGATGCATTATGAAGGGTTACATATGAGACCTCGCTGTTATTTTTTCTCACATGCAGAAAAAGTCACATTATATTTGTTTAACCCTTTGAGTGCCAGAGAGGTTGCAGTGCCTTGGCTAACTCTCTGGCATTCAAAGGGTTAATATAAACGTTATGCAGTCTGAAATGTTTCATTATTTGCAATGTTTGTAATGTGTAAATAAACAACTGTATTTTATTTCTACTTGCATCATTACCCTATGTAGAATTGAGACAGATGTGCAATACCATTTTGGCCAGGGATGGACAGCCTAAGGCTCTCCAGCTGTGGAAAACTACAATTGCCTTCATCATCAGTCTGATGTTGGGAGTTGTAGTTCTGTACAGTTGGAAGGCCTTATGTTGCCTACCCTTGATTTAGGCACTGAGGATGAGAGGTGCACAATAGAACATTGATAGAAAACTTGCCTTGGCACACTGTGAAGTTCATGGATTATATTATATTTATTTTACTTTTGTAATGTTATTAACCTTTGCAATTATTAGGATTTATATAGTCCAATGATCCTGCATACAGTACAGCTTATGAAGGCAATGTGCTATGCAAAGCTGTTTGGCCTTTTCAGTGCACTTTTGCAGTTTTTTAAAACTCGTTGAAGCAAATCTATAATAACTAGTGGAATTGCTCAAACAAAATAAGGTGCTGGCTTGTCTATGTACATTGCAATTTTTCTTGTAAGTGGGTATACTGTCAACCTCTCTGTTATAACCATATGCACCTTTTTGCTACAGTGTGAAACCTTTTTGAATCCTTTGTAATTTTCATGTTTACAGTAAACTACCATCTGCTTCCACTCAACATTGATCTGTCCTCTGGCCTGTCATGATTGTGCTGTGTGTAGATACCGTAATGAGGTGGTAGACTCCAAACTATTCATGTGGGGTGCAATATAGTATAATACAGACTAGGCCACCTTTTGGTCTCTTCAGTTGTTGTTGTCATCCTCAGCTCCCATTTGCCAGTTGAGGATGATGGGCATTTAAGCTGGAAAGAGAAAGGTAGCCTAGCTCTATTATAAAACATTGAAAGAATCTTGAAGGGGCAATAAACCTTTATAATGAAAAATATATTGTAGAAGTTTTCCTTCTGAACCTCCTGAGGGTAGTTCCTCTGCTGGGAAATATGTCATTCCAAAGTAAATGTAGTTCAAACTTTTTCAAATTTTGCATTTAAGATTTCTTCAATATGTCTAGTTGGTCTTGTAACTTTTACTGTCTGTGGAGTGCAGCTCTTGGCCATACAGAGTAAATATTGCAGTACTACCCTATAGCATTACACTTTTCCATGCTGAATCTTGTGACTACTTGGGCACTTGCTGTTGCTTCTAAATGACCAATCTACTGATTAGAGCGGCTCTGTGCTCATGTTAGTATCTAGATTAACTTAAAACCCTGACCCATTTAAAATTTCTGCAGTATTGAGGTGGGAAGTCATGTCCTTGTACAATGCTGTCCACAATTTCATGATCTGTATTGGGGGGGCAGTACGCATATTGTGGTTGGCGCCATCTGGTGTTTGGCCTGACACTATAAAATGAGTTTTCAGCCAGGCTGTTTGGCGAAGAACTCTGAGGCTGCAGTCAGCTTACCAGTTGGATAGCCTATAACCAGTCAAAACAGCAATTATTTAGCGCTGTTAGAAAGAAGTGGAAACAGAGCAATGAACGTGGATACACATCCTGCTGTGTGGTTTTTGAAACTGATGTATAATATTTCCTTTTGGGTAAGAATATAATGTAGATTAATGAACAAATGGAATTTATATTTTGAGTGTGGAGATAATTTAGAACTGAAATCCTGTGGATTCCCACCCTAAATAATACTTGGTGATTATGTCTGTGCTGCTGGGTTAATGTTGGTTTATGGACAAACCCAAAAACTAGTTCCAGTAAAGTGATGGAGTAGGAACCTTGTACAGAAAGACACTGACAAGGAATTCTAGAGCCAACTATCTGCACAATAGGTGGTAAAGAAAATATATCCAGTGATTTAAATGGGGCTTTTAACCTCTTGAATGCTAGAGGTACACAGCTTTCTAGGAGTTAAAAGCCCCATTTAAATCAAAGGAGATTTTTGAACATTTTCAGGGTTGTGGAATTTATATTGTCCGATGCCCGGGACGTAGTTCCGGGCGCCGGACAGGTTTTTTTTTCACATTTAGCCCTGCTTCGGGCAAGTAGGGTTGCCATCCAGCCAGTATTTTACAGGCACAGCCGCAATTGAAAAGCCGTTATTTGTGCGTCCGCCGGAGTGAACAGTTCCTTTGCAGGACAGCCACCATCAGACCCCGATCCCAGTTTGTTTACAATGACCTCTTTGTAAAGGGGACGGGAATAGAAGCACTGGAACACGCAACAGTAACAGAAAGGAGGAAGTATTTCCATTAAAGAGAGGACTTGACATAAGAAACACCACTCTGTACAAACTACAATTCCCATACTTCTAGCTGCCCAAATTAACCAACTCACACATATGTCTTGTCAGCGAACCAGTCATGTACACCGTTTGTACTGACGACGTACACACACTTATCACATGAAGCTGAGCAGTGCTGGTATTGGTCGTCCTGTTTGATGGGTAAGAGTCGGCTCTCTTATGATTTACTGACAACTTTCACTATTTGGGTACCAACGTGCATTGCTGTGTAATGCCCCCACACACCCCATCTGTTTTTTCAAGATGCTGTCATTCTTTAACCCCTTGAACACCATAGGGTTACACAACACTGCTCAGCATTGTGTTGCACATTCTTGTGGTCCTTAAAGGGTGAAATTGGTGGAGGTGGTCAGATCCTGATACATAAGGAATTGCTTCTGGTCTTCAAGAGATTAAAATGCATGTGAATGATGAGTCATATCCTATAACTTTACTACTTTTCTTAAAACAGTGAATGTGCGTGCTAACTCCCACACTCTGAGGAATTAAAAGCAGAATTGCTTGTTGCTGAAACACTGTCTACACACAGTCAGATAGTAAGCAGGTACTGCCTGCTGGGAAAAAAAAAAAAAAAAAGAGTATCCTATATTATAATTCGCTAGGATGTTTGTCAGATGCCATCATGCGCAGTAGAGATGGCTGTGCACGCTGCAGTCATGCGCAGTAGAGACACCTTCTTGGGACCCGTGTACACGTGCTTTAAAACTAGTTTATATTAAAAAAAAATAAAAAAGAATATTATCAGGTTGTCTTTTCCTGGCCATTGTTCATTCATGGCAGCATTCACCATTGGGTAGATTTCCATCTAACTGATTTGACAGGAACAAAATGAAAGCTATAAAAGTTCCTTTCCCATGACAGCAAAGGGCAGTGTGGTCTGTATATTTTATGGTGAGTGTTTTATCTGTGTCTTCTAAGGAACTATTATGTATATTCCCTATTGTACAGCGCTGGGGTTTGAGGAATAAGTTGGCGCTATACAAATAAAGAATAATAACTAGTATGGGCCAATGAACTCGGCAGACTGCCTCTAGGCATCCCCACGCACCAGTGTAGGAAAATATACGCATGTGTGGACAAGTACATTGTCATGAGGGACAAGTAGATTGGGCTCCCGTTTTAGTCCATTGGACAAGTAGTAGGTTTTTTTTTTTTTTTTGTTTTTTTTGTTTTGTTTTTTACACATTTCCACACCCCTGATTTTACATCTCTGCTGTGATGTGGTTGGTAGGTCTCAGATTTGTCCATCTTTGTGTCTGCATAAGTCCCTTGATATAATAAAAGAAGATTTTCTATAGCGAATGCTTTGAAAAATATTATTTCTCTTATGTCCAATATGGAACACAGGTATCATGGGGATGAGTCCTTCCTCCTGGAGGACAGGACTCATCTCAAAAGACAGGGTTGTTGGGGTGGAGGCTCACTCCTCAAACTCCCCCCACCCCCATGTGTCTTGCAAGCAAGCTGGATTGGCAAGGCCATCCTTTTAGTTTTTCGTAAGCCATCACTGGGCTTCCCTGGAGTTGGATGGCCCAGTTCACAGGGGCTCTGTGGACCTATTCTGTCTTGTGGTTGGAATCTTGCTAACAAGATTTCCATCGTGACCGAGTTTCTGTTCAGTGCTGTGGTGGTAACCTGAAAACAGAAGAATAGTAAATAACCCTTTGAGTGCCTTGGTCCACTTTCTGTCCCAGTTTTATGTTGTCTCTTCCTGCAAGGGCTGACGTGACCATGTTGTTTCCTGGTACTCTTTATTGGTTTCTTTCTACTGTCTATGAGTACTTTGTAGTGAGGATGGCTGTTTGTTGTCTATTAGTTCCTATGCTGGTATGGATTTTGGAGGGGGGAGCTTATATCTGCTCCCCCACTACCTATTTCTTACTTTGTATACTCCCCCAGGTGTTTCCTGGGGGTTTTGGTTTTCTTGTTACAGTTTACATGGTAGACTAAATTTAATGAGCGGCCCCTTTAAGAACAGCGAACAGAGTTGTAGGCATTGCTAGGCACAAGCAAAACAGGAGTCAGACGGTATAGTAATAGCCTTTATCAGAAGTATAATAACATCAAATATCACAGCAAGTGCGAGGAAGGAGTAGAGGGTAATCAAAGAAGCGTCACCTCTGTCAGAAATAGGAGGCCGCCCCTAGGTTCCCAAACTGCGGAGACTGAGCTGAAGCCAATAGTAGTCTCAAATGCAAGCTATTCCACAACGTGACCCAAAGGATCTCCCCAACGATGGAAGAGAGGATGAAACTGACTCACGCCTGCAATCAGTAATAGCAAGGTTGTCTCCCGCAACTGAAGACAACAGGGAAGACTACTGACTCTCACCTGCAGTCAGAGATGGAAAGGCTGTCTCCTGCAAAGGAAGGCAACAGGGAGCATAATAGACTGCAGGCATGAGTCAGTAGAGTCTACCAGAGCCCCAGGTCCGCACCAGATAGGATATCTGACTCTACGGAAGACCACACGGAGGAGGTCAGACAGAGCCGCAGGTCTGCACCAGATTGGTTATTGGACAAGCCAGGGTCATACATAGAACAGATAGTCAGACAGAGCCACAGGTCAGCACCAGAATGGGTAGTCAGACAAACCAGGTCACACACTGAGCACATAACTGAAACAAAGAACTGCACTGGACACTAACAAATGAGTGAATGAGTTCAGTGTCCAGGCAGTTTAAGAAGTCCAGTCCCTTAGGAAGGAGGAGCACCAAATGGGTGGGGCTCCTTTAAATGGTGCTCACGTCCATGCCCTTGGATGTGCATCTGAAATGACGTCATCCGCTGCTGCAGGATGGAACCTAGGCCAGAAGTGGCTGGAGCTGCAAAGAACACAGCTGAGATGTGAGAGCAGAATCCTGCAAGTGGAGGTAAGGATGCGGCCGGCTAGAGCAGCAGCCGCACACTGACAGCAACAATCAACAGCAAAAACTACAGTACCCAGAATGCCTGTTTTGTGGGCTTTATTCCGATTGGCTGACAAGTGGTTGGGGGACAAGACCGTGTCCCCACAGGTCTTTGATCTTCCCTTGGTACTCTTCTTCAAGATAGTGCCTCAGGCTGAGCTCCTTTAAGGTTAAAATTTCAGCACTCTGTTTTCTTACAGCGAGACGGATTGCTATCATCCCAGATGTCAAGGTTTTTCTTCAAGGGGGGGCTCATGCCTTCCTCTCCTTCAAGGACCCCACTTCTCTGAGGGATCTTAATCTGCTCCTGAGTATCTTGCAGAGGCCCCCTTTTTAAGCCTCTTGCTTCCATCTATTTACACAAATGGACAATCAAGATCGCCTTCTTCTTGGCAGTTGTCTCTGTGTGGAGGGTAGCGGAGTTACAAGCTCTGTCTTGTAAACATCACTTCCTGGTGTTTCGTCAGGATTTGGTGGTACCTTCCCTTTCCCTTGCCCCTGTCTGATAAGGAGAGAGATCTCCATGTGTTGGATGTGGTACACTGCATTAAGTTCAATGTGCACCTCACCAAGTCTTTTCGTAAAGCTGATTCTGTCATTCCTGATGATCCCAGAGCGGGTCAGGCTGCTTCCAAGGTAACCATTGCCTCTTGGATCAAGGCTACCATACAGCAAGGGTATGAGATCTGGAATAAACCAGTTCCCTTTTAGATTACAGCGCATTACAGCAGATCTGTGGGTGTATCCTGAGCCTACAAGAAACAGGCCTCAGCTGTGCAAGACTGCAACGTGGTCCTCCTTGCATACTTTCACCAAACACTACCGTGTTAATGTCTTGGCATCAGCTGAGGCCAGCATTGGCCATTAGGTCCTTCAGGCAATTTTGCCTGTTTAAGGATCTCTCCCTTACTGCCATTTGTTCAGTAGTGTCTGAGCTCTGCTGGCTCTTGTTTGGTATATTGTGCTAGTTCAGCGTCTGACACTTTTTTTCCTGGGTTATTCAGATCCTGAATAGTCCTAAGGAATGCTGGAGTCTTGGAAAGTGAGATGTCTTTTGTCCTTTCCTTCCCCAGTAACCCTTGCTTTGCTATATCCCTATTGTACCTGTGTTCCATATAGGACATAAGAGAAAATAGAATATTTGTGTTTTTACCTGTTAAATCTTTTTCTCTTTAGTCTATATGGAACACAGGTCTCCTTTCCAGTGAAAAAAAAACATCATGGTGTTGCTTTCCTGGGCAGAGGAGTCTTCTTCGTCTTGGGAGATTTTCTTCTCCTCTTTGCAGTTTGTTTCTTTTTGTGTGGCTTTGGTCACATGGATTCTAGGGGTTAGTAGGTGGGAGGCTCAGCTGGAGAAAGGGAGTCTGTAGCCCAAAAACCCTGTCTTTGGCGATGTGCCCTGCCCTCCAGGAGGAGGGACTCAACCCCACAGTACCTGTGTTCCATATGGATTTAACAGGTAAGCAAAATCCTATTTTCTTCCTTGGCTTTTAATGTTAACCTGCTTTAGCGACCTCTCCATCTTCCATATTAGAATTACCATCAGCCAAAGCACCCCTCCTTACCTTCTTATAGCCATAGTCCCCATGAACTTTGCACTTATACCTTTGGTTAGTCCTGAATGTCAAGTCTATGGAGACTCTGTCTGGGCCCTTTTACGTATCCAGTTTGACCCTGAAGATTTAACCTTTTAAAGACCAGATGAGGCATCTTGTCCATTGCTTCACAATGAGTGGAACACCCCTCTGGAATTTTTTAGCACACCTAACATCCTATAAGTTATTTGTCAAGGGCGCAAAGAAGGGGATAATGGATTACTATATCATTCTTAGCTTTCATAATCGGAATTCCGAAAAGAAACATTGTGCTGTGTAATTCTCATAAATATATAGAAATATTCACATAGTTCAGTCTTTATAAAAAAAATAAATAAAAAGTGCCCTTTAATTGAATGTCTGCTGGCACACCAAAGTGCTATGGTACCCTGTTTTGAGAGACACTGGGTTAAGGGTTCTTAGGGTTGTAGTTAGTAAGCTAAAGAGCAGCAATTCTAGGCCAAACCAAATGCAGCACAGCGAGCAACATTCCATAAATTCCATTGTTTGATGCCTTTAACACCTTGAATGCTAGGTAGTTCTGACACTTTTTGATGCATTTGTTAGATAGCTATCATCCAGAGGGTTAAATGTCCACAAGGAAAACAATTGGTAATTTTAATTTATTCCCCAAGGTTTGCTCTAGAATAGTTACTCTTCAGCTTAATAAATATGGCCCTCAATTCTCAAAACAAATAAGTATAGAATGTTAATGGGCAAAGTAAGAATTTCTTTTGTTAAAAGAAAAAAAAAAAAAATCCGTTAAGGACCAGAGCGATCCGTAATTCATTGCATACATTGCTGGTCCTTAATAGCGTAAGGTTTCTAATAATTATTAATTGCAGTAGTGTGCATGTTACATTTCTACTATTCCACTGTGGAACACCGGAACCTTGGGGTAAAGGAGGCCAGGGGACTTGCTTTAGAAGGCTCTTTGGAGGCAGAGACCCGCCATCACCAATCCAGCTCAATGTTAAAAGGGCCCTCAAAGGAGTTGCATCACGGCAATGATTCTCTTAGTTGACCTCCTTATTTGTTTATTCCTATAGGTAAAGGGTTGTTTAATACCAGATGAGATGGGTCCCTATGTCTGACTTCCATTGTTTATTTAAAGTGCTGACTGCAGATATCAGGCCAGAGTGCAGACTGTGTAGGACCTGGGTCTGCAAGGGCAGCACCAGTGGTACTTTATATAAGGTTGTTTAATGAGGCTATAACTCAAAAAAAAAAAAATAAAAACGGATGTTTCGGTCCACAAAGTACCTTTATCAGGACAATTAGCACTCAGCGTTCCAGTCTCTAATTGCTAATAAAAGGCTTCTCACGTCCACAGTGGGAATTGTGATGTTATCATGCAGTCAGAGTACCAACTGTATGGGATGATGCCATCTCGGTGTGCACCAATGAATGCAAGAGAAAAGAAAATGCATCATGTAAAAAAAGAAAAAAAAAAAAAAAAAAGCATAATGGCACCAAACATGAGAAACAATAATATATTCTGATATATAGTGGGAAGTACAACAGATCAATAACCCCAAGTAAGGAATTAAGAAATCTGAACCCTGATTATGGTGAACAGTAAAGTAAAGTAAAATAAAGGATATCAAAAGTGACAATTTGCAAAGAGCGCAGAAACCGAAATACGTCATAGTGACATTGCGCTAATGCGACCCAGAGTGAGAGTATCAAGAGGGTACAACACTGTGTACCATCAGTGTGGCAACACACCATGCAGGAGGCTAATGATCCTTGCCATGATCTAAAAAGTGGATGAAAGCAGGTAGAGGGGAAAAAAAAAAAAAAAAACCAAACAAACCCCCCCCCACACACACACTTCCTTAAAAGGGAGGAAAGGTCAGACCATGGGAATCACCATGGATCAGAGGTGAGAGTCTGAGCATTACTGGAATATCACAATGCACGATCCATGGTGTCTCCCCACAGACATCTCCACTTCAGAGCAGACAGCTGTCAACAGAGTATAAAACATACATAGGCATCATACTGTAGATAATGACATGATTGGCCTCACTTGTAACAAAATAGACAAGACCAAAGTTAACCAGATGTTAACATGATATGCAGAAATGAAATAATGTTGATAGTTATATAAGGTCTACTTTGTAAGACACAGAAAAAATAACAGAAACCCTGTACTTGGTAATGAAAAGAGCATATGTCCATGGTTGAAGAAAGCCATAAAATGTCAGATTGGGCAAACAAATGGAATATGAAGTGTAATGTGGGGAAGTGTAAAGTCATGCATTTGTGAAGAAAAACAAAAATCCCAAAGCTAGTTATGAATTTAATGGAATGATTTTATGGGGCTCATTGCTAGAATGAGCCCTGGGTGTCCTTGTAAACTACAACCTTGGAAACAGTGACCAGTGTCAAATAGCAGTAGCAAAAGCAAACAAAACCCTGCCTTGCATAAAAAGGGTTAAAGAAGCAAGAGTGGATAACATCATCTTGCCATTGTACAAATAATTTGTAAGACCTCACCTCGAATATGCAGTACAGTTTTGGGCACTAGTTCTGAAAAAGGATATACTAGAACAGGAGAGGGTACAGCAACAAAATTAAGGGAATGGAGGGTGTGACATATGAGAAATGACTAGACAAACCTGGTTTATTTATTCTAGAGAAAAGATGACTAAGAGGTGATTCTTATCACATTGTACAAGTATATGAGAGGTCAATACAAGGATCTCTGTGGTGAGCTATTTATTCCAAGGCCTGATCAGGTGACCAGGGGACATGCCTTGAGATTAGAGGAAAGAAGGTTTAGACTTCAGCAAAGGAATGTTTTTTTTTTTGGTTTTGGTTTTTAACAGTATAGTCTGTTAAATTATAGAATTCCTTGCCTAAGGATGTGGTTATGGCAGATACAATGGATACCTTTAAGAGAAGATTAGATGCATTTCTTTCAAAAGGGAGCATACAGGGTTATACTGTATATTAGTAGGCAAATCGGGAAAGTCTGATAAATGACTAACTTATTTAGTAGCAGTAAAACTATAAAATTCTCATGTGACCGTGATATGAGGCAATGGTTGAACTTGATGGATTTGTTTTTTTTCAACCTAATTTACTATGTTATGTTACTATCTAATTGACAAACATCAATAGATGCACCAGATTTGCAAGTGTCAAAATATTTACCTAACTAAATCAGAGATGATGTGTAATATAGGAGAGCTAAACTATGTTTGGGGCTTGCATGGTACAGAGGAGCTAATAAATGTCTATGTTAGAAATCCCCCAAAAGTTGCAGCATCTAGTCCAGTTTTGATGGTGTGAAGTTTATAGTAGCAGCACCTGCTTTACACAGGATTTATGCCCCACCCCACCCCTGCGGAGTGATGTATAAAAGCGAGGGGATCATAACTGTGTGACAATGGATTCTACACCACCTATTGTTGTAGGATGGGTTTACTATCCCATCAAAAAAAGTATGAAAATTTTGTTTTTTGTTTTTTTTCTCCCCTCCTTCTCCCCCTCATTCAGGCCCATGGTAGCAAGTGTGTTTAGTCTATGTAACCACTTTTCTTCCCTCTGTAACAGTTTACGTCCTCTATCACCCCCTGTAGGCAATTTAGGCTGATGGTCAATGAGCATATATTTTAAGTCAGCCATAGTGTGTTTTTGGCTCTGTTAAGTGACATCCTCCCAGCTTATCACTTTTTCCTTGTATGAATTGCATCTCTGATAGAAGAACGATGGTTTGCCGTATGTTCTTTGAATGTGGTCACAGTTTTCCCCACGTAGAGAACACTGCACAGGGGTTGTATGAAGTAGAGAACTTATTTGCTAGTGTAGGACAGTTTGTAATTGATGGTTATCATTTTGCCATTGTTCAGTTGTTTAAAGGGATAGTAATGCTTTGGTTTATCTTTATTTTATTTTGTAGGCATTAAAAAAACACGAACGATATAAGTCTTATTTCTCAAACCTTTAAGGTTTGAGAGATATTCACAAGCAAAGTTTCCCCTCCTGCCCCTTTTACCTAGTGTAAGCCATCTTTTCTTAGATGTGGAATGCAGTCCATAGACCAGACAGATAACCGCAGGGGACAATAGTCTTCCTATGAGAACAATGAAAGCCCTGCCCCCCTTGACAAGCTTTTCAGCTTTTTCCGTTATCTTAATTGAAGATTGTCCCTCTCTGCAGTCTACCTGGGCACCTCCCTTCTTATCTGGCTGAACAGTGTTACATCAGTAAAAGGGGCGGGAGGGGAATACTTTGTCATTGAATTACTCTTGAACTACAACTCTGACAGAATTGAAATAACACTCTCCAAAGTCCAAATACTATGATGATTAATTGGAGCTGCTTTGATTATGAAACATTACAATCCCTTTAAAGGAATCCCCTGTAATGAGATTTCTACATGTAATGCAACCTGTATAATAGCAATGTTTTGGGTACAATTGGACCAGTTTATCTCTCAAATTGGTACCTCTTTTGTAGCTGAAAAGTGGACTTTGAGTAAAGACCCTAGGAAGTAAATTATGACTGGAGATGATGTTCCACCGTTGTCAAAATGTTTGTTTTATCTGTGTACGTGGAAGTAAACATCAATTGTTTTTCAAAATTTTTTAGGTGTGACAAGGTCCTACTGAGTAAAAGTGAAGGCCCGATCATATGCCTTTTGGAGAATGTTTCTATTGTATCCTCTGTTCAGGAGCAATAGAAAAAAAAGGTAATTGGTTTGTGCTGTTCCCTGTGCTCTATCAGAAGAATTATTTCTGATGATGTATAAGAATTGTAAATAAGGTACCCCAGTTTTTTATATGAAATGGATGAAAACAGTGCCACTGTAAAATTTCAGGCCATTGAGATATTGCACTAAAATAATTCTAGTTTGAGCTTCAATAACTTTTGAATAAAACACCACTCAGCTGTGGGAGTGCCCTTATTGTACACATGAGGATCCAACCTACAATCTATATTTTACTATAGATTGTGTTACTATCACTTTGGACTGTGGATTACCTTTACAGGAACACGTGCTCGGGTGCGTAGCAGGTAACACAGGGTTACCTGGGTGGGGGAAGTGGAGAGCCACTACAGAGGACTGTGCTCGAGAGCGAGGCAGGTAGTACAGGGTACCAGAGTAGAGAAGCTGGAAAGTGTGGCAGGATAAGTAGTCTGACTGAACAGAGCTTACCTGGGTAGAGAAGCTGGAGAGCGAGGCAGGTTGAGGAGTCTGACTGAGCAGAGCTTACCTGGGTGATGAAGCTGGAGAGCGTGGCAGGCTAGGAGGTCTGACTGAACAGTGCTTACCTGGGTTGGGAAGCTGGAGAGCGTGGCAGGCTAGGGGGGTCTGACTGAGCAGTGCTTACCTAGGAGATGCAGCTGGAGTGCGTGGCAGGCTTACCAGAACAGGTGCTGGGCAGGAGGAGGTGGTCCTGAGCAACCAGGTAAAGGTAGACAGAAGCAGGTAGGACTAGGATCCAAGGGTCTGGTGCAGGCAAGGATCCAGCAGTAGATAACAGGAAGAAGCACGGAGCAAGATACAGATAGGCCCAATGTCAGGAGTCCAAGTAACAAGGCTGCTAACACTCTCTGGGGGTGTAGACGCTTGGGAGGACTACAACAACTGAGAGCCGAACAAGGCTCAGGTGCTCCATTATGAAGTATCCCGGAGTGATGTCAGAGCGCCGACGTGCGCACGCTGGCGTGACGCCGGCGCATGCGCTCTAATGATGTGGAAGCCTGGACTGGCATCCGATGCTTCCGCTTTCGGCCCGCAGTGTCCGGTAGGTACCGACACATTGAATGCAATGCCATCCTACCCCCAAGATGATGGATGACAAAGGATTCTGTAATTCAGTAGCTTTAAAAAAAGAAATAATGTAAGAATACACTATTCAAGAACTGAGTGTTCAACAAACTGCCATCATTCTAAAACAATAGTGTTCTCAATTTCATCTACATGCAGTTCTGTTACGTATCCAGTGAACCGACATGTATAAGCGTTATGCAGAAAACTGAAGACGAGCAATTCTGGAGCCAACTACACCCTAGAGGACAAATACAAATTCTCAAAAGTCCCATTGGTTTAAATGGGGCTTCTCTTTCAATGCACAGGGAATTTAATTTGTCCCCTATGGTGCAGTTGGTTTGCTCCAGAAGTGCTTATTAGCTTTCTCAATATGGCCCTTGAAGTCTTAAATGTTATAGACTCTCTAAGGCAGCATTTGGAAGTAAATCTGTGTCTGTCTCAGGGGTGAGGGAGATCTTATAAATCCATTTAGTGTAGCTGGGTAGCTGAGCTATGTTAACAAGCCGCCATTTTTTTCAGACCAGATACACCCACCTGCAATGCAGTCTATGGTTTAATATACTACATAATAATGGGCTATGCCATTGATGGTCGTACTTGGGAAGCTAATGATGAGCAATTCTGGAGCAAACCAACTGCACCGGGGGGGGGGGGGATAATTTTAATTGATTTAAATGAACTTCACTTGCTTAGCACCCTGAATACAGCTCTTAACCCTCTGAGTGCCTGACAATGTGTTTGATGCCTCACTGACACTCAAAAGGTTAAAACTTCAACTGGCAAGTAGGTGAGATAAGATTGTAATAACTTGGACTCTATAACTGTTTCCAACGCATTACTCTTCAGTACTGTGGAGACTTCTCTAGCATCCAAGAGGTTAAAAAAACCACCCCAGTACTTTACTTATGTAATTATATAGGTCTCCTTCAAAGCTACTTATGTTAGAAAGCCAGTAATGTGGCAATTAAAGGCCTTATGCAGAAAGCAAAAGATCAGTAATTCTGAAGCAAACCAATGTCATTTTATGGAAAAAAAATCCCATAAATCCCACTAATTTCAAAGGGAGATTTTTACCCCTTGAATGATAGAGATCTCCATGACATTCTAAAGCATTAGAGTCCTCAGGCACTCAAGGGGTTATCCCTTCGCAGTGGCGTCGCCGGGGGGGGGGGCAGAGGAGGCCAGTGCCCCCCCAACATTCCACTGTGCCCCCCCAATTTTCTTCAATTCGCGATAGCAATCACGATAGCGTTCGCTTTACGTGACGTCCAGTTCCCCTGTCCTTCTTTAACTACTAGTGCTCCTGCTCCCTGCCTGCTTTGGGGCGGCTTTCATTGTAATTTCCAGTGTTAGCTGGTGACGTCAGGCTTTGGAACAGTGAGTCTGCGCACCAGAAGAGCTGCAGCCAAACCCAGAGGAGAACGTGCGCGGGAAGGATCAGCGAGCGCAAGGCCAACGGCAGGGCAGTGGGCACTGGGAGCAGCCTCACTCAGGCTCGGTCAGCAAGCAAAGCAGCCAGCGACAGTAGCGACTGTGTGTTGTGCAGTCCAACACTGGTTAGTGAGACCACTGAGCCTCTTCTAAGTTATTTGATTTGACTAACTTGATTTATGAATTATGACTTTGACAGTATTTGCTGTTGTCTGCTGTGCTCAGCTGACTGAGTCGACATTATCATTTTCCAGCGTGGTGTGTTTCTTTGGGTTAAAAAAAACATAAGATACCACTTTAGCAGCTAACGTGGTATCTTATTTTTTTTTTTTAACCCTGCAAGAAAGTGGTATTTTTTTTAAAAGTATGTCTCTTCATTGTTTGCCTGGTTTAAAATGGCGACAGCCGACATGTCATGTCGGCTGTCGCCATTTTAAACCAGGCATCTAATGAAGAGACATACTTTAAAAAAAAATACCACTTTCTTGCAGGGTTAAAAAAATAAGATGCCACTTTAGCAGCTAAAGTGGTATCTTATTTTTTTTTAACCCTTATATTTCACAGTGGGTGAATGAATAATGTAATGGAGCTGCAGATCTTGAAATAGGAAATACTAACCAACAAAAGAACCTAAAAATAACTGCAAGGTCCAGAGACCATACTTTAGTCCCCAAAACCTCACAGTCAAGAGATCAGTTCAGCTCGCTGTTGATGCCCTTCAGCGGATATTAATTAATTGGATTAAAAGTCAACGTTTATTAATTCTTCATTAAAAATGTACAAGACACACACAAACATATCAAAATAAATCACCTCACTGTCACAGAAATACTGTTGAGCGAGATTCCTTTAAAAGAGTAAAACCAGTAGGTTACTAAAATTGTATGGGATGAATGTGGGGTCTAATAAATGGGATCACTACCTGTATAAGGAGAAGTAAGGCTCCGCTTCTAGTAGAAATAGACTAATTCAATTCGATTGGTCTATGAAATGCCTTTTTATATGTGAAATCTATTATGATCCTGGCTCCATTAGAATATAATATATAAACAGCCACATCTATAGACCGATGACACCTAGATAACAATTACAGCATTGTTAATATGTTTGAAAAGTGAAACTGCAGTATGTAATGCTATGCATGTAATCAAAATCCTCTGCGGTATATAGTGCTTTGCACGTAATCCAAATGCACCTGTATTAGGTGTTCCACCCCTACCAATCTGCATCTGGCGTCATCTATACTAACAGCTGCAAACTCTAGCTCGTAACTATGTTTAGTTGTAGTGGCTGTTATGCGGAGCATATATCAGGATCCCAAGTATTAATTATAAAAGGGAATGGCAATTTACATTCTAACCATAGTCATATTCAAGTCTTCTACTTGTAAAGCTCAGCTCAGGTAGGGACATACTCATAGCTCTTATGGTATGATTGTGCGATAATGATTAGGAGACAAATAGATTGGTAACATTCAAGTAGAAGACTTGAATACGACTATGGTTAGAATGTAAATTGCCATTCCCTTTTATAATTAATACTTGGGATCCTGATATATGCTCTGCATAACAGCCACTACAACTAAACATAGTTACGAGCTAGAGTTTGCAGCTGTTAGTATAGATGACGCCAGATGCAGATTGGTAGGGGTGGAACACCTAATACAGGTGCATTTGGATTACGTGCAAAGCACTATATACCGCAGAGGATTTTGATTACATGCATAGCATTACATACTGCAGTTTCACTTTTCAAACATATTAACAATGCTGTAATTGTTATCTAGGTGTCATCGGTCTATAGATGTGGTTGTTTATATATTATATTATAATGGAGTCAGGATCATAATACACTTCACATATAAAAAGGCATTTCATAGACCAATCGAATTGAATTAGTCTATTTCTACTAGAAGCGGAGCCTTACGTCTCCTTATACAGGTAGTGATCCCATTTATTAGACCCCACATTCATCCCATACAATTGTAGTAACCTACTGGTTTTACTCTTTTAAAGGGATCTCGCTCAACAGTATTTCTGTGACAGTGAGGTGATTTATTTTGATATGTTTGTGTGTGTCTTGTACATTTTTAATGAAGAATTAATAAACGTTGACTTTTAATCCAATTAATTAATATCTGCTGAAGAGCATCAACAGCGAGCTGAACTGATCTCTTGACTGTGAGGTTTTGGGGACTAAAGTATGGTCTCTGGACCTTGCAGTTATTTTTAGGTTCTTTTGTTGGTTAGTTTTTTTTAACTCTGCAAGAAGGTGGTATCTTTTTGAAAGTATTTCTCTTCATTGTTTGCCTGGTTTAAAATGGCGACAGACAGCCGACATGACTTTGTCAATGTCATGTCAGCTGTCACCATTTTAAACCAGGCAACCAATGAAGAGAAATACTTTCAAAAAGATACCACTTTCTTGCAGGGTTAAAAAAAAATAAGATACCACTTTAGCTGTTAAAGTAGTATCTTATATTTTTTTTAACCCTGCAAGAAAGTGGTATCTTTTTGCATCATTATGTCTATAAATGGGAACAGTACTGGTTAATCCAGTCTAGTAGCCAGGCGGTGATTCACTGTTTCGCTTCCGCTGAATCCCTGAGGAAGGAGTCTGCCTTCTGTAACATCTTTTTTTACCTTCTGCTGGGGCACTGGGCAGCCTGGAGAAGAAGCAGGGAGGGGAGGAGGATAGGTTTAAACCAAACTGCTTCTATTGTTTCCTCTCCCTATCAGCTGCCTCCTGCCCACAGAATAGCCGAGAAAAGGCTCAGCGAGCCTGGGCAGAGGTGGCCTATCCCAGGCCTGTGTGAATGAGAATTGTTTAGTTTTGTGTATTTATTAAATGATAGCTTATCACACACAATGCAGAATTTACCTCACGAGAGACTTCACCTGAGTAAGTTCCCTATGAGGAGCAAAAACATTTGGGAACAAATCTTCACCTTTTCTATGTACATCCAATGAGTGCTGACTATAGTCTTCCTACTTGGGTACCAGGTAAAGGAAATCTTTGTATAAATGGCCCAATCACTAGTGGTGGCCAAGGAGAGCCAAAATCCACAACCTGTTTACATGGTGCTCAGAAAGGCAGAGGGCTGTCCTGATTGAATTGATCTGGTTGCTAGTAGGGTACCTGTTTGATTTTAAAGGGGCCTCTGAAGCTTGATTTGCATGTATCTATTTGTTAGTGACTGGATTGTATTGACCTGCTGCATTCCTATTTCTGGTGACGTTGTAACTCTGTGATGGCTGGGGTGTCACTTGTGTAAATATCCATGTAGGTGTCACTTAAAAATGCTTATACTGTGATTGTAGAGAATACGCTATTAAATGCCCATTTTCTATATTTGTCAAGTATTTATTTACAAACGTTCATTTAAACGTCATCCAAATTACGTTATAAATTATTTTGAAAATCAAAATGTTTTTTAAAAAAAACAAACTATAGTCTTATAATCATTCTGGCATCAAAAGAGTTTGTGTGTGTATGTATGTGTGTGTGTGTGTGTGTGTGTGTGTGTGTATATAATATAATATATATATATATATTTTTTTTTTTTTAATATTGCCCCCCTACGTTTGTCTCTGGCCCCCTATGTGCCCCCCCTAAATATGAAAGCTGTAGTCGCCACTGTCCCTTTGAGTGCTGAGGGGTACACATTGCTTTGCAGTGCGTTGCATACCCTTCTGGCACTCAAAGGGTTAAATGGCAATTATTACATTTTATGAAGTAGCTTCAATGGGAGCACACTTGGTAAAAACATGTTACTGTACTGTGCAGACCCCTAAATGGCTCCTAATAGCTGTATAGGGGTCATAGCTGGAACATAACCCAGGAGTCTGTGGTACTTTGTCATATATTCCTGTATTGTCTACACAGTCCCCATAGACTCAATGTGTCAGGCTTTCGAGCTGAGTAGAGGGCCTCTAGCATCAAGCAGAATAGGAAAGTGTCTTAATAATGCAATACGAATCAACGAGGGGAACACTGAGCGTCTCTCTTCAGATTCTTCACTGTTGGTCTGTCAGGGCTCTCAACGCAGTCCTGGCTTCATCGGCATGTCTGCTGCCATGGAAGATCTGCAGATAGGGCATTATCCAAGACATAGCTGCCATTTAACCCTTTGAGTGCCAGGGGGGTGTCCAACACATTGCTTTGCAATGTGTTGCATACCCCTCTAACAATGGGTTAAAAGCCCCATTTAAATCAGTAGGAAGTTGCATTTTTTCCCCTATGGTACAGCTAGTTTTCTCCAGAATTGCTCATCTTTTGCTTCCTACATAAGGGTCTAAATGTCTTTCCTGCTATACAAATAAGTTGAATATTTTGCACATCTTTGTCAGCCTAATAACCTATGCAGAATTGATTTTTCCCACCAGGATACTTCCCTACTTATTGTGTGACACTTCCAGCGTGACATTCGAGAAGCTGTGGCACATCTTTCATTCATGAAGTAAGCACTGCTAGCTAACATAAAGAAGACTGCTTTATCTATTTATTTTAATTGTATATTCTTTGTACTAAGTCAGTAGATGTATGTGAACTTTGGAACTCCACAGCCTGAACTGAGAAAAGAATAAAGATCAATAGGATATTTATAGTAGAAATATGAAGGATCCGAGACCATTGACAATGTGGAAAAAAAGGTTTGTTCTTTTCACATTCATTCTGTCCTCCCAGCAATGAAAAACTGGAAGAAATAAATCTAAAACAAATTTCTTGACCGTTATTAATGAAGTCTTTTTTTAAGACTATGGCTGATTTTTTTTTTTTTTTTTTTTTTTTTTTGCTTTGGTTTGTTTTGTTTTTTTTATATAATGAAAAAAAAATAGCAATACTTCATTTTGTCTGTCGTCCAATACAGGTTACTGGTAACTTTGGGTAGGCGATCAGCCCCTTTAATAGGCAGGAACAATTCTGAGAAGTGACTGCTGGGTGGAGCCTACCTCCTCTCCTTAGCTTGCAGCTAGCCAACTAGTAAGATTTGTTCCTTAGTCAAGACACAAGCAAGAGAACAGTTCTGCTATAGTTTTAGCTTGTTTATTATTTTTCTGTTAGATATGGGATACCACCATTAGGTGGATTACCATCACTGACAATTCCCATCACCCAAATGTTCATAGCTCAGTTTACCAGGTGCTTTTGTGGACCTAGACCCTGGGGGGAAAATCTTGGCTGCAAGTTCCCCAGGAGTTGCCCACTGAGGCTTCTTTATATATGGTAATCTGAAGACAGAAGATCTGCTGAAAAAGGTGAGCACCCTTTGAGTGCTGAGGTCCACATGTCCCATGCTTCCCCTCCGCACAGGGGTCTCATTTGGAGTTCCTGTTACATACTCATGCACTTATTGGGTTTATTTCTGTATGTCTGTGAGGTGTTTGGAGCAAGCTTCTGTGGTAACTTAACCTTTTGTTGCTGGTTAGCATGTTTTCAGGGGGCTTTGGACACTTTCCCTACTGGGACCAGTGTTTGGGTCTACTGTTTTATTCTAGCGGGCTTTTGAGTGTTTTTACGTTTTGGTATTCATCTCGTTAACTTTATGTTGCGCGCGTTTACTGCATAGACACCATTGCTCCATTCACTTCTATGGGACTTTACAGTTTGGGACGTATCGCTGCAACTGCTCCATGTAGCGTGGTCAGAGATGTCTCACATTGTGGGTTTTTCCTTGCTCTGTCATCCGGTCAATGATCTGGGGATGTTGGGGGCTTTAGGGGGCTTCTGGCACTGTTGGGGCACTCTGTCAGCGAAACTACGTTTCCCATGAGTGCCCGCTTTGCGCACTCATTTCTGATTGGCTCCCATCACAGCAGCCATTTTGTGTATTCTCAGATCAAGTATCCTACGCAGGGCTTGGACTCTCCTTCTCTCCTCCACAGTTTAACCCTTCGCCTACCAAATAAGTCTTATTTAGCGTTTCTGGGGTGCGTTTATTTATCATACACACTGTTTTGTGGTTGTTTTGATACTTTGACCACTTGACTCTATGAGAATGTCTAC
Source organism: Rhinophrynus dorsalis (assembly GCA_037306005.1). Classification (NCBI taxonomy): domain Eukaryota; kingdom Metazoa; phylum Chordata; class Amphibia; order Anura; family Rhinophrynidae; genus Rhinophrynus; species Rhinophrynus dorsalis. The sequence goes on along the minus strand of CM074720.1, from coordinate 389,095,321 downwards.
TCTGTTAGACTCTGGGGCTAAACCTAAGACTAAGTATACTGGGGTGTCTGTGTCCCCAATTGCTTATTGCTCCTCATGTCACTCAGGGTTATCTAGAGAATACTCAGGTCATGTTTGCCCAGCATGCGCCGCTGCCCTTGAATCCCCTGCAGGGGCCTCCAGCCATGCACAAGAGCCAGTATGAGTGCAAGAATTTAAGGCTACTACCAGGGACCTCCGGTCCACCTTACAACTCCTTCCATCCACTTTACAGGGGGTCTTCCACTCGTGGCAGACCCCTGCCCCTATCAGATCTTCCCTGCCTAAACCGCCAGGTTTACCTGATGTGTCTGACTCTTCTGAGGAGGAGTTGTTGGTGGACTCTGATGATGACTGTTCAGCTGTTCCTTCATCTCAGTTTTTTTCTGACCCCTTTGAAGTGGACCCCATTCCTTTGGCTGAGGGCCTGATCAGGGCTGTGTTGTCCACTCTGAACATTCCCTTGTTGCTGGGGGCATCTTCTGACCCCTCTGATGTTTTTCAGGAGACTGTTAGGCCCCATGCTTGCTTTCCACCTATCCCCACCCTTGACCGCTTGGTGTCAGAGGAGTGGAAATTTCCAGGCAAGAAACCATTGTGTCTAGGAAGTTTGCCAAGCTTTACTCATTTTCTGAAACAGCCCTCACTCAGTGGGTTCATCCCCCCCCCCAAAGTGAATGCTCCAGGTTCCAGGCTTTCTAAGTCCTTTTCCTTGCCAGTGGCTGATGCCTCTGCTCTCAAAGACTGGACTGATAAGAAGCTTGAGACTTCTCTCAAGGGTATTTTTGCAACGGCTGGCTCTGCCGTTCGCCCTACCTTTGCTGCTGCATGGGTAAATGGGGCTGTGGCTGTTTGGACTGAACAGTTCAATTCTGCTGTCCGTCAGGGGGCCCCTACTTCTGACATGTTGTGACTTCTCGCTAACATTGCTGAGGCTCAGCATTATGTCTCTGCTGCCCTGTTTGACCCTGTGCGTATGGTAGCCAGGGCATCTACCATGTTTGTAGTAGCCAGACATGCTCTTTGGCTCAAGATCTGGTCTGCTGACACAGCCTCCAAGAAGGCTCTCCTCTCTCTACATTTTCAGGGATCCTCCCTGTTTGGGCCTGAGCTCAAGGATCTCATCAACGATGCCATTGGAGGGAAGAGTACTCACCTGCCAGTGGTCCTGAGAAAGAAGGCACCTGTCAAAAGGAATTTGCTTTTTTGTCCCTTTCAGGCAGACTCGTGCTAGGTGACCCAGACAGTTGCACAGGCTTCACGCTCATCATCCAAGCCTAAGCAGCAATGGAGATCCAAGTCCTCCATGAAGCCCAAGGCTTCCAAACCTCCTTCTGCATGACTTACAGAACCCGGGTCCCCACCAGCAGGTAGGTGGCCGCCTACAACACTACCTTTCAGCTTGGAAGGCCTCTGTGGTGGACCCATGGGTTTACAAATGGTGGCCTCAGGATACAGGATTCCCTACACCTCTCTTCCTCCTCCAAGGACCTTTGTTTCTCGTTCTCCCTTGGGAGCAGAAAAGAGATGCCTTTTCGAGGAAGGTATACAGGCCCTTCTAGACAAGGAGGTCCTGGAGCCAGTTTCCCCTCAGGAGAGGAGCTTGGGATTCTACTCCAACCTCTTTGTGGTTTCCAAGAAGGATGGGGCTGTCATCCCATTTTGGATCTGAAGGATCTCAACTCCTTTGTGGTCAGGTCCCAGTACCGCCAGGAGTCTCTGCGCACAGTGATGGCAACCATGTCTCCTGGGGAATTTCTGGCCTCTCTGGATCTTCAAGATGTCTATCTGCACATCACCATTCATCCAGAGAGTCGGCAGTATCTCCACTTTGCCTGTGACGTAGGGCACTTCCAGTTCTCTGCCCTGCTGTTTGGCCTGACCACGGCTCCTTGAGTCTTCAACAGAGTCCTAGGAGCATTGATCTCTGTCCTACATCGGAACGGCATCAGGGTGACTCCATATATGGACGACCTCCTTTTGAAGGCCTCGTCTCCAGGAAACTCCTTCACCAACAGGTGCAGGACTGCATTCATGCTCTCTCTCCCATCACGGGTGGATCATCAACTTGGACAAGTCAGACCTTGTTCCTTCCCAGAGGATGGTTTTTCTGGGCCTCCTCTTCAACACTCAGAGGGGGCTGGTGTTTCTCACGGTTGAAGTGGCTCATCAGATATTACTGAAGGTCCAGGCTGTACTATCTCAGGATCCAGTTCCAGCCAAGAATTTGTCATACTTGGTGGGGAAGTTCATTTCCACCATAGAAGCAGTCCTGTTTGCCATGGCTCACACCAGGGAACTTCAGAGATTTCTAATCCTGGCATGCAGGGGCCGTCCAGATCTCCTGGAGAGATCCTTATCTCTCCCTCCTCAAGTGGAGCAGAGCCTCTTGTGGTGGCTCAACCTGAACAATCTCCTGAAAGGCAGACCCTTCCTGGTGCCCTTCTGGACCATAGTGACGACGGATGCCTGCCTCTCCGGTTGGAGAGCTGTACTGGGGCACTTGAATGTTCAGGGCCGGTGTTCTCAGAAGGAATCTGTCCTTCCCATCAATGTCTTGGAGCTTTGGGCGATATTTCATGCCCTACGTCACTGGACACGACAACTGGAGGATTGCCCAGTCAGGGTACAGTCGGACAACGTCACAGCGGTAGCCTACATTAACATGCAAGGCGGCACAAGAAGTCTCGCTGCTTGGCTAGAGGTGAAGGCTATTTTATCATGGGTAGAGGAGCATGTCCTTGCCGTTTCCGCAGTTCATATTCCTGGCGTAAACAACGTTCTGGCAGACTTCCTCAGTTGGCACACAGTGGACAGTGGAGAGTGGGAGCTACATCCAGAGGTGTTCAACCTCACCATCCACCAGTGGTGTCTTCCTTGCATTGACCTGATGGTAGCCAGGCACAACAGGAAGGTTTTAACGTTCTGCTCTCACTCAGCAGATCCCCTGGCTCTGGCAGTGGATGCCTTGTCAATCCCGTGGACATTTCCTCTGGCATACATCTTTCCTCCTGTTCCCCTGTTGAACAGAGTACTTTGGAAGCTGAGACTGGAGCGCTGCCCAGTCATTCTGATTGCTCCGTATTGGCCCCCAACAGGCTTGGTTTCCGGAGCTTATGGACCTCTCAGTGGTGGAACCTTTTAGACTTCCCACCCGTCCGGACCTTCTTCTACAGGGTTACCTCTGGAAGGAAGACATTCATCGTCTGGCTTTGACGGCATGGAGATTGAATCCTCAGTTTTGAAGAAGAGAGAATTTTCTTCTGGTGTGGTGGCTACTATGCTTAGTGCCTGTAAGCCTGTTTCCTCTAAGGCCTACCATCGAGTTTGGTCTACTTTTCTGACTTGGTGTGCTGACAAAGACCTGTCTCAGGATTTTAACCTTTCTACAGTTCTTTCCTTTCTCCAGGATGGTGTGGATAAGGGTCTCCGTTTGAGTTCTCTTAATGCTCAGACTTCTGCACTCTGTCTTCTTTTAGAGATGTCTATCTATCATTCCTGATGTCAAGGTTTTCTTCCAGGGTTTTGCTCATACCCGTCCGGTGTTTAAGTCCCCTGCTTCTCAGTGGGATCTTAACCCGGTTTTGGGAGTACTCCAGCATCCTCCTTTTGAGTCCTTGGCTAACATTCCTCTACATCTGCTGACGTGGAAGATGGCCTTTCTCTTGGCGATTGTTTCTGTTCGCCGAGTTGCGGAGCTGCATGCCCTGTCTTGTAGACCACCCTTTTTGGTCTTTCACAAAGACAAGGTGGTGCTTCGCACCTGACAAGAGTTTCTCCCTAAGGTGGTGCCTGAGTTCCACATTAATCAGGAGATTGTGGTCCCTTCCTTCTGTCCTAAACCTACTTCTGACAAAGAGAGGGATCTTCATCTGTTGGATGTTGTCCATTGTCTCAAGTTCTATGTGCATCGCACTGAGTCTTTGAGACAGTCTGACACTCTTTTGTCATTCCTGAGGGTCCTAGGGCAGAGAAGCCTGCTTCCAAGGTAACCTTTGCTTCTTGGATCAAGTTCATGATTCGTAAGGCTTACAAACGTCAGAAGAAGCCTGTTCCCTTCAGGGTCACGGCTCATTCTGTGAGGTCTATTGGAGCTTCTTGGGCCTACAAGAACTAGGCCTCAGCTGATCAGTTGTGCAAGGCTGCCACTTGGTCGTCTGTGCACACTTTTTCTAAACATTACATTGTGGATGTGCTGGCATCGGCTGATGCCAGTTTTGGGAGAAAGATGCTGGAGGCAGCCTTGCCTGTCTAGGATCTCCTTAGTCTCTCAGTACTCTTTCACTTTTGAGCCCTGTTGGCTCTAGTTCAGTGTGCTGTACAACAGTTCATGGGGTTTGGTTTACCTCTGTTCAGTGTCTGTTTACACTTTGCGGTTAGTGTTGAGCTATTTTTGATCTGTAGGTTCATTGGTGCTCTGGTGACTTTGGGGGCCTGCGCCTGGTCCTTGCCTTTCTTCCCGCCCTGGGGAACTTAATGGTTGGACATCCCAAAGTTTCCAGTAACCTGTATTGGACGACAGAGAAAATAGGATTTCAGTCTTACCTGTTAAATCCTTTTTCCTTAGTCCATACAGGTTACTGGTCTTCAACCCTATCAAGGGATCATGCTTGGCACTCCTGCGGCAGAACGTTGGGGTTCTTTCAGGCTCATGCTCACAGGAGTTTTCCTTTACCTTCTTACTACCTAGTCAATAGTTAGTCTGCAAATCTTACTGGCTGGGGATTGGCTAACTGCAAGCTAAGGAGAGGAGGTAGGCTCCACCCAGCAGTCACTTCTCAGAATTGTTCCTGCCTATTAAAGGGGCTGATCTCCTACCCAAAGTTACAAGTAATCTGTATGGACTAAGAGAAAAGGATTTAACAGGTAAGACTAAAATCCTATTTTATTGCAGTACACCGCTATAAGAGATTGTGTATTTTCTAATGGAGGAAACATCTGTGTTTAATGGCCTCAAATAATGCTGAAATGGTATCCACTATACAGGTAATTTGTTATGAGAAACACATCAAGAAGAGTTTAAATAAAATATTCAATGTTAAAAAGGCTAAATTTTACAGTGCTAAAAGCAGTAGCAGAGGGCATTCTATGGGATATAATCTTCAAAGATAAAAATGCACAAGAAATATGCAATTTGTTCAAAATGCTCATGGATAAATATTTACATAAATATATAATCAAGGAATAAATTCAAGGGGAGAAATTAAGACCTATGTGGCTTAATAAAGAAGTTTGCAGATAAATGAGGAATAAGAAACAGGCTTTTAAATTATTTAAGTTAAAGAGTCAGATCTTTAAAAAAAAATGCAATAGAATCTGCAAACAAGCAATTAGGCTAGCTACAACTGAAAATGAGAAGTATTGCAAAAAAAATAAATTCCTAAACATTCCTAAAAGTGTATAAAGGCAAAAAGTAAAAAATTAAGACTGATATTGACTCCCTTTACCCCTTAAGGACCACACAGTCTTTTAACCAATGCATTCTGGGATCACTGAGTAGTGTCCCATCAAGCTGTGAACCCAGAATTCCATGCTGTGCTAGGACCTTCGCCAGTCCTTAATGCTCAATCATCCGTGATGGTCCTGGCATGTCATCACGCATTAAGGGGTAAAAACTGATAGGTGAATAATTATTGCGTATAAAGTATGGCTGACACATTTGCTGACAGATAAACCAACATCAGCTGTTCTATAGCTGGTGAGGTACATGGAGCAACAAGCTTTAGTGACCAAAAACTTGCGTTTTGGCTAAATGCTTGATGTTGGTTTTTGTTCCCACAACTCAATCTAAATAGCGTGAATTGTGGGATTATCAAAGGAAAAAAGCCATCTCTCTTCATTTGACAAGGTCAAACAATGAGAGTGCACTCAAAATAGTCACCCTCCCCCAAGCTCAATTAAACTAGCTTTACACTCTCCCTAACATTACACTAAATAATACTGTCCTACCCAGAAATGTAAAACTTACCGATCATCCACTGTCCGTCTTCTTCTTTAATCTTCCGTCTACTTTTTTTAAAATTAAGCTGCCCAAAATGAGACAACCCTTTGATTGCTGGTAGCCATCAAAGGGACGCACAAAGGGTTAAAAATAGGTGGCATCTTCTTTTGTGAATACAAAATAAAATGTTTCTTATTTTCCATTCTCGATAATTGTATCTAATACCCTCCCTTTGACACCTCTGTCTCCTCTGGCGGCAGAAGACATTTGCACTGGCAGGCCCACCACCCGCTTCCCTACCTCTCAGGCCATTGCCCGAGTCAGACTGCTGGGATTTTGAAACTAGACTGACTTTTATATGCCAGTCTCGGTTCAAAATAATTAGCAACCTCCAATTGGATGGGATTTGCTTACGCACCTCCCAGCCAATCAGCTTCTAGCAGGGTTCATTAACTGTTGCATCTTTTGGGGGGCTTAATTAAAGAAAAAAAAAACATACAGAACTAAAGGATATTTTTTTGTTAACAACACAGTAAAGAAGACAAGAGGAAGAGAAGAGAGGAAGAAGGAAGAAGATGGCTGCGACCCCGCTGGACATCGGGATTACTGGTAAGTTTATATTTGTCGGGAATGTGTTAACTGTCAATAGATTAACCCTATCAGTGCCAGTGGGGTATACAACACTGTATAATGCCTTGCATACACCACTGGCACTAATAGGGTTAATCTTTTTCTAATCTTCATTCACAAGTATGTGTTGGAAACCAGTTTTCCAACACATACCGGTGGTTTTCAGTGTGTGAGGGACTCTGCGTCTCCTTTTCATGGAGCAGGAATTTCGCCATGAAAAGTGTGGTCCGTAATATGCGGGGAAAGCCACTGCATGGAACAGGATAGCAAAGTCTACGTGTTGTCCTATGGGTGCAAATTTTGTGCCTGTTGGACATTTTTCCACGGCAGTGGTTGGTGACATCATAGTTAATAGAATTGCAAACTGTGCTGTCGAAACCACCACCTCTGGTTTTAAAAAATAACAGGCTAATAGTATTGAGCTCTCAGTCCAAAAGAGACTGGGAAAGGTTATGGTGAATAAATCAACTAGGCCTGATGGCATAAAGTGTACTTAAGGCTCTGTGCCTTCTTATTGGAGCAGATGTAATGTCATTGTTCAAAAAAGGGTGCAAGATCTAAACTGGGAAATTATATACCTGCAAATTGTCTGTCTGAAATTGTTATTCCTCATGTGGCCTGTGGGGGGTGGTAAACTCTGGCTTATAAATAGGATTGAAGGACCCACAATCCTCTTTTACAATTATCCACTTCCTGCAGGCCAAATAAGTTTTACATCAGGCAAGTCCTTTTTTTTACACCTTTCAAAATAGTTTGTCCTCTTGTTTTTAATTGTACACACTGTCATTTAAGTATTGTACAGTCAAGTCATCAACCATTGAGCTACGCGTCTCCTTATAACATCTTATCAAAGCCTTATATTTTTAATTTATAAAGACACGGAGGCTCCTATTTTGCATAACTCTTTCCTTTATTTCCATCAGCAGCAAACACAGAAAAGAATATGTATATGTAACCAATCAAAAACAGATCTTCAATAACACTCCTCCCCCATTAGTATAACACAACACCCCCAATAGTAATTCCTCTTTCTTTGCTGCTTTCCCTCAAGATAAGTGCCATTTTGTATTCTATCCATACATTTGAATGTTATTAATGTTCTTCATATGCTTATGGCGAATCCTTGTAGGCTGACCCTGCGTCCTCCGCTGAGGGCCTCATTAAGGCGGTTTTAGCAACCTTGCAGATCATTACTACCACTGCCGAGGACCAAACTTCTTCTGACGACTTTCAACGGCGTAAGAAATCCCTCATGGTTTTTCCGCCCAATCCCACTCTGGACCAGGTTATCCTGAATGAGTGGAAAATGCCAGACAGGCGCCTTTCTCTTTCCAATCTGTAACCCTCCCCTGAGGCATCTTTGATTCAGTGGGTTACACCTCCTCAGATTAATCCCATTATTTCTAGGCTTTCTAAGTCTCCTGCTGTACCCTTGGCGGACCCCACGGGATTGAAGAATATGACTGATAGGAAGCTGGAGGCTATCCTGAAGTCTAACTTTGCTGCCATAGGTGCTGCCTTGAGGCCTACCTTGGCTTCTGTTTGGGTCACTAGAGCTCTCGACATCTGGGGTGAAGCTATCAGTGAAGGTGCCCCTAAGGAGGACCTTTTAGCCCTCTTGGCCAACATGTCTGAGGTTCAGACATATGTCACTGACCCTCTTTTTAATGTTGTCAAACTTGCAGCTAAGGCTTCTGCATTCTCTGTTTCTTCTAGATGCAGAAGATTTGATTAAGATTTGGTCTTTGGCTAAGAAGTCACTGATTTCTCTCCCTTTTCTGGGGAAGTCTCTTTTTGGGCCTGAACTGAAGCAGATTATCAGTGTGGCCACTGGAATCATGAGTACTCTATTGCCTCAGGTTTCCATGCTCCTCAACTTGGTGAGGAAACAGCATCTTTTTGTCCCTGCCAAAACAAAGAGCAAAGGCTGAATCCGAGCATCTCAGGCCAGGACCTTGCACCAGTCCATCAAGCCCAGACAGCACTGGCAGTCAAATAATTCCACTATCAAGCCCAAGTCTGGCAAGTCTGCCTCCGCATGGCCCACAGCTCCCAGGGGGTGGGCGCCAGTGGCATTTATCAGACCCCTGGGCAGCTTCTGTTTCGGATCAGTGGGTCTTACAGGTGGTTTCTGAAGGTTACAGGATTCCCTTCAAATTCCTTCCTCCCTACAGATTCTTCCAGTCGAGAACTCCTCTGGGGCAAGAAAGGCTGAGTCTTTTCAGCAAGGAGGTCCAGGCTCTCTTGGACTAGGGAGTCCTGACTCCAGTTCCTCCTCAAGAGAGGAGTTTAGGTTTCTATTCAGACCTATTCGTGGTGGCTAAGAGGGACGGCAGCAGTCGTCCTATCTTGGACCTCAAAGACCTAATTTTCTTTGTGGAGACTACATGCTTCAAGATGGAATCCTTGCACTCTGTTATTGCAGCTATGTGTCCAGGAGAGTTCCTGACCTCTCTGGATCTGCAGTATGCTTACATGTCCCGATTTGTCCAGACAGCCAGAAGTACCTCCAGTTCGCTTGCGACTTGGGGCACTTCCAGTTCACCACTCTACCCTTTGGGCTTACCTCTGCTTTTCAAGTGTTCGCCAGAGTTTTAGGGGCATTCATTGCCTTTCTGCACACCATGGGTGGATTCTGAATATGGAGAAATCTGCTCCAGTCCCTCCTCAGGTCCTGGTTTTCCTTGGTTTCAGGTCTGATATTTGCCAAGGCAAGGTTTTCCTGACCAAAGATTCTATCCAACAGGTTATACATCTGGTCTCCTGAGCTCTGGAGTGGCCCTCGGCTCTGGTCCGCAAGTTCTTGACCCCGATGGGCTGCATGGTGTCCACCATGGAGGCTGTTCCATATTCCATGGCTCACAACAGGGAGCTCCTGAGATTTACTATCCGTGCTTGGAATGGGAATCCGGATCTCTTGGATATCAGTGAGTCCCTTCCTCCAGAGGTGAGGCAGGACCTTCTCGGGAGGCTGTACAGGTCCAACCTGGAAAAGGGTAAACCCATTGTTATTCAGGACTGGACCTTTGTGATGACAGACGCCAGCATCAGGGGCTGGGAAGCTGTAGTGGGTCACCTGAGGGTTCAGGGCAGATGAACTGTGGTGTAGACTCTACAGTCCATCAATGTTCTGGAGCTCTGGGCGATTCATCATGCTCTAGTGTACTGGTCCTCTCCACTATAGGGTTGTCTAGTCCATGTCCAGTCAGACAACGCCACGGCTGCAGCGTACATCAAAGCAGGGAGGCACAAGAAGTGATTCCTCTTGGTCAGAGGTCAAGCCTGTCTTGGCCTGGGCAGAAGATCACATTCCGGCTATTTCTGCCATGCACATTCCAGGGGTAGGCAACATCCTGATGGACTTCCTCAGCCATCAAAGGGTGGACCCAGCAAAGTGGGAACTCCACCCAGAAGTTTTCGACCTGTTGGTGCAGTGGTGGGGTCTTCCTCAGATAAACCTGATGGCCACCAGGAACAACAGGAATGTTCAGCTCTTTTGCTTCCGTCAGAGGGATCCTCTGGCCTTCTCCATGGATTCTCTGGCGATCTCCTGGCGTTTTCATCTGACCTACATCTTCCCTTCCTCTCATTCCCAGGGGGCTGAGGAAGATTCGAATCGACGGTCCGGCAGTCATCTTGATTGCTCTTAACTGGCTCAGGAAGCCCTGTTTCCTAGAGCTTGTGGCTCTCTCCATTTGGGATCTGTTTCTCCTTCAGGCTTATCTGGGGAAGAAGGACTTGGAGCACATGGCTTTGACTGCATGGCTGTTGACACTTCTATACTAGGAAGGAAAGGGTTCTCCTCTGAGATGGTCTCCACTATGATCCAGGCTACCAAAGTCTACCATAGGGTTTGATCAATTTTTCAGTCTTGGTGCCTTGACATGGACCTGTCATCTCAAGAGTTCGATCTCCCAGTGATCCTGTCTTTTTTTACAGGATGGCATGGCAGCTCTGTCTTTTTTCAGAGACGCATTGCCATCTTGCCAGATATCAAGGTTTTCTTTCAGGGCATCACTCATGCCTTCCCTGCCTTTAAGGCTCCCACTCCACAGTGGGACCTTAATCTGGTTTTGGGAGTCTTGCAGCGGCCTCCCTTTGAGTCCTTGGCTACCATTCCTCTATGCCTTCTGACATGGAAGATGGCCATTCTTCTGGCTGTGTGTGCACAGAGTTGCTGAATTGCAGGCCTTGTCCTGTAAACCGCCTTTCCTAGTGTTTTACAAGCATAAGGCTGTTCTTTGTCCCTCCCAGTAATCCCTTCCTAAGGTGGTCTCAGAGTTCCCCATCAATCAGGAGATTGTGCCTCCACTTGTTAGATGTGGTATGCTGTCTTAAGTTCTATGTGCACTGTACTGAGTCTTTCCATAAGACTGCTGTATTTGCCATCCCTTTGGGTCGTAGAGCAGGCATGGCTGTGTCCAAGGTCACTATTGCCTCTTGGATTAAGTGTACCATTAGCAAGGCTTACAAGCTCCGAAAGAAACCTGTTCCTTTCCGCATTACAGTGCACTCCACCAGGTCTACAAGAATCAGGCCTCTGCTGAACAGCTGTGCAAGGCAGCCACTTGATCCTCTGTGCACACCTTTGCCAAGCTCAATCGTGTTGATGTCCTGGCTTCAGCTGAAGCCAGCTTTTGCAGGAAGGTCCAGTTTGAGCCCAGTTGGCTTTAGTTCTTGTGTGCTGTGATATTGTGATTCAATGTCCGTTGACACTTAGTTTAGTTTGGGCTGTTATGTGTCCTGGATAGTCCTTGGCAAGTCAGGTGTCTTGGTGACCGTCCCTTGGTCCTTTCCTTTATATTTCCTCCTTGGGAGCTTAATGTTTGTACATCCCCATGGTACCTGTATGTCATATTGGATGACAGAGAAAAGAGGATTTTAGTCTTACCTGTTAAATCATTTTCTCAGGTCTCCCACCCAGTGAAAGGGACCACACTTGGTCTCCAAATGCTGGATGTGGGAGTCCTCTTGGGTCTGCTGCTTACAGGAGTTTTCCTTTTGTCCTTGCTGTCCTACTTAGTAGGCTTGTCTCAAGTCTATCTAGGGTGGGGCTAGTGGGATAGTCTGATAAGGAGGAAGGGAAGGCTCCACCCACAATTTCTTCTAGAATTATTCCATCTTACAGGGAGGAGCTGTCGCCTCCCCATGGTACCTGTTAAGAGAAAAGGATTTAATAGGTAAGACTAAAATCTTCTTTTGGTGTGACCACCCTTTGCTTCAAAACAGCATCAATTCTTCTATGAACACTTTCACGCAGTTTTTTATTAAAGTACTCAACAGGTAGGTTGATCCAAATGTCTTGGAGAACTAACCAAGTTCCTCTGTGGATTTACACAGCCTCAGTTGCTTCTCTTTCTTCATATAATCCCAGTTAGACTCGATGATGTTGAGACTGGGGATCTGTCGGGGCTATAAAGTCAATTCCAGGACTCCTTGTTCTTCTTTACGCTGAACATAGTTCTTAATGACTTTGGCTGTACATTTGGGGTTATTGTCATGCTGCAGAATAAATTTGGGGCTAATCAGATGCCTCTCTGATGATATTGCATGATGGAGGGGTATCTGCCTGTACTTCTCAACATTGACAAGACCATTAATTTTGACCAAATCCCCAACTCCATTTGCAGAAATACAGCCCCAAACTTGTAAGGAACCTCCAACATGCTTCACTGTTGCCTGCAGATACTCATTCTTGTACCAGAGCACCAGCTGCCATTTTGCTGCAACACCAGTTCCTGTGTTTTCATGCATAGTAGAGTCACCTAGCCTTGTTTCCACATCAGAGTTATGTTTTTTGGACGCAAGTCTTCAGTGAAGTCCACTTCTGACCAGACTTTTCCTGACAGTAGATAGGTGTACCAGGGTCCCACTGTTTTCTGCCAATTCTGAGCTAATGGCACTGCAGGACTTCTTCCAATTGTGAAGGGAAATAAGCCTGAGTCTTTCATCTGCTGCACTAAGATTCCTTGACCGACCACTGTGTCTATGGTCCTCAGTGTTGCCCATTTCTTTGTGCCTCCTCAAGAGCTTGGGCAGCAAATCTTGAAACCCCTTTCTGCCTTGAAATTTTTGCCTGAGAGAAACCTTACTGATGCAGTATAACTACCTTGTATCTTCTTGCTGTGTTCAGTCTTGCCATGGTTACGACATTTGACATTAAACTGTCTTCAGCAACCTCACCTAGTTGGCTGAGTTTGGCTGTTCCTCTCCCAGGTTTATTCCTCCTACACAGCTTTTTCTGTTTCAGTTAATGAGTGCGTTGCAACATAAATATTAAATTGATGATCATTAGCATCAGTTTATTATTGTTTAATCATAAACCTGACTATATGCCAACAAAATCCCTGACTTTATGGAAGTGTACCTAGAAGAACCGATGCTGTTTTGAATACAAAAGGTGGTCACTCCAAATATTGATTTTATTTAGCTTTTTCTTTTGTTCACTCACTTTGCATTTTGTTCATTGATAAAAAATACCCTTTTAAAGTGGAACTATCACCCAAATTAAAGTTACCCCCAAATAATTATGCACATAATACTAGTATGGATATTCTTATCGTTATCCAGAAGAAGTTCGCCGTTCTAGAGAATTCAAACTAGTTCTGAAACAGTCAGGCAATCACGCTGTTGTAGAGGTGTCTGTGTGCCTGCGCTGTCAGTCCCTTTGTGTACTTTAAGGTATAATGCAACCCCTCCTAGAGGGGACTGGGATGGACAGCGCAGATGCGCAGATGTGCCTGGCAAGATGTCTGCGCTGATGCCTGCCTGACCTTCTCAGAACGAGTTGGATTTCTCTATAACAGTAGACTTATTCTGGATAATACTAGTATTGATATGCTTATGTGCAGTACTGTGTGTGTGTGTGTGTGTATATATATATATATATATATATATATATATATATATATATATATATATTTATATTTGCATCTCATATAAACATAATATGTTCTAGGAGTCTTGCCCCTTCTGTGGAAGATATCTTCTGCGCTGATGCCTGCCTGACTGTCTCAGAAAGAGTTGGATTTCACTATAACGGTGGACTAGATAATACCTGGTATGAATATGCTTTTGCACAGTAATGTGTGTGTATATACACACAACATAATATGTTCTAGGAGTCTTGCCCTCTTCTGTGAAAGTAATGTTATAGCATTCTCTTGTTCTCGGAGAGCCAGGAAGGCCTTCTAGTTCACAGCAGCTCAGCTGAGAAATGGTTATCTGTTGTGCACATGCTCCTTATTACCAGGCAAATTACCACTGATTAGGAAGAAGACCTGAGGATCAAGAAGGAACCTACAAAGAATAACTGGCATCACTAAGTATGCCATATTTATTGCATAAACCCACCATATGTAACCATATCAGATAGTAATTTCTACCCAAGTACTAGCTGAACCAATGATTATTTTGCACAGTAAGGGCCTTAAGCAGAAAGAAAAGGATGTTAAATGCTTGAATATGCCAACTGCAATATAACAGGATAAATACAAATTCCCACTCATGTGAATGTACCTTGCATTACAGGTTACTTAATTAGTGGTTATTACTGATTTTAGCCAACAGAATATCATTGAAGTCTAAGAAATATGTAGATAAGAACCTTGATAAAGTTCTCAGCTGCAATGGAATCCATGTTAGATAGCTCAGCAACTTTTGTTCTTTTCACTCAGATCAATAATTATATCTACACTTTTCAAACAGTTTTAGTAATCCTGGTATTCTGAGAGAATGAAAAACCACAAATTTCATGTGACTGTTTATTGTAAACGTTAGTAAAAAAAAACAATTACACTGATAACTTTATACATATTGTTTTCTAAAAAATAAATATACAGCTAGAAAATTATCCAAACTTTTCTTCTATGTCTTTGTGTTATGACATCTCTACCCTATTCTTCATCTTCCATTCTCTACACAAATACTTCCACTGTACCCCAGATATTGGGAGTGTACAAATGTTTTTTGTTTTGCACTTTTGGAAGGGGTATCTTGACAATGCATTTTCCAGTTGTTAGTTCCCTTTTAACAGGATGTGTAGTTAACATCTCCTAATAAGCTCCCACTTGCCTTACTATGGACATATAATGCTAATGACGACCATGAATTTTGCTCTTGACCATCTCTCTAATCCATCTTTGTAATCTACATGTAGGAGGACATGACAGTTGCAATACATCCAGGACTGAATGAAGATATTATCTCTTGAGAAAAGGGCAACATGCATAGGGACTATTAGGATTTACTGGCTACAATAAGGTAAATGGGAGCTTATTATTAAGAGGTATTAGTTCTCCTTTAACATTCAATAAAATGAATCATTATTCATATTTTGTGAATTAAGTCTCCACCTTAAAGTCTTGTTCTCTTTTCTAGTCTTCTGCTGAGATTCCGCTCTTGGTGTCACACTCCCAGGATCTTCTCTTGTTGGACTGCAGTAGACTTTGCACATCAGGGAGAGATGCTGTGTGAGTTTCACCATGCCTACTATAGAGGCTCCTCCAAAAAGCATGAGAATTGGCCAAAATAGACAATGGAAGACCACTGACTTATCATACTTTTTGAGAAGGATGACATCCTCTGGTTTGCTCTCTGGTCGATGGAAACATATAAACGGTGTGTCATTCTTGCTCTCAAAATATTCTTTTATATTCATAACCCCATCCAATAAATCATTTTTGTCTCGTTGGCACCTTGGGATGTAAAAGCACTGCATGAAATGAAAACACATGGACATAAATTAGAAGATTAGAGGGTTTAGAGATTCTTTAACTGACTATTACAAGTTAGCTTTTACTAAAACTGATCTTTCATCCTAATTCTAATCTCAGAAATTCATGGATTTCTTTCTTTTTACGAACATGTTCTATTATATGAACAGTATATCTGACAGATTCAGTTTTGAAAAACAAATATGGAAGTAAAGAGAAAAACCATCAGGCTCTGACTGGCCGATCAGGATACCAGATAAAATCTTGGTGGACCTTTTCCCTGACCTGTACCAGTTACCTAATTTGTTTCTGTAGGTAGTGGTTGCGTGCCCCGCACAGTATGCATTCCATTAATTGTGGAACTGATTCTCTTTCAGTTCCGGGTGCACTGAGGTCACCTGACTTTAGTGCACCTGGAACTACCAAAGGAGGCAGTTTGTTGTGGGCAAATATGGCTATTTGACAGTGCAACTAAAATATCCTCACATGAGTGCATGATGCTGATCACTAAGAAGAACTAGAGTCATTCTGTGGCAAACCACAAATGACTGGTGGAACTTCTTGCAACTTGAATGCTAGAGAGGTCTCAAACACATTGAAAACAATGCATGATAGAGATGGTAAAAAAAAAAACCTCTCTACTCAACTTGAATTACTGGAATTTTTAAGGTGCAGTTGGAGTGCTCAGAAATGCTCCAGCTCTCCTTAGCACAAAGAAAACAAAAAACAAAGAGGAAGCCTATATTGTGCCTTATCTCATGTTTATTTAGTAAGAAATCATATGAATAAAATATACTCACAAACTCACAAAAGTAGTAGTTGTAATTTGGACTTATATCCAAACACAACATATAAAGCATATAGGGAAATAACCTGTCCCTATTCAGGTTTGTAGTTCAAGCGTTAATCTTCATAAGAATCAGGAGGTTCATTAAAAATGATTGAAAATAAAATATAAAACCAAAACAAACAGCTGCTATAAAAATGTAAAAAACTTTAATCCGGATCCATGATCCTAAAACATAATTCAAGGTAAAAAATGTTTTGCAGTTTGCACCGCTTTTTCAAGAAAAAAAAACAAAAAAACCCTTTGGGGTTGAATAGAGGAGCGGCCTGAGAGTGTGTGGAGGAATCGGATGAATACACTGTAGAAGGATCAGTGTCTTGGAGATAAAAATCCCTAAAGCTAATATTTCAGTGAACATGTAAGTGTTACACTGAACAATATAAAGTGTGAGTTCTATTCTAATATCGGTGATGGGTTGGTGTAAGATCTTATGAAAGCGTTAATGCATTAGGAGCGCCTTCTTGTTCTGTTTGTGTCCTTAGCACAAAAGCATTGTTGTCTCTAATAAAGAAAATTTGACAAGGGTAATAGCTAGGATGCTAAGAGATCTGGGGTTTGGGTCAACCTAATGCGTTATAGGTGCACCATGTAGCCCAACTGCATCATTACTAGTAGAGAGGTTAGTACCATTGCATGCCTCAAGCTAGCAAGAAGACTCAGAGCTTTAAAGGGCAATTACGTTTTATTAAGTATCTTCTTATGGGAGCAGACTAAATAAACAACCCAGGCCCTAGTTGCGCAGAACCAAAAACAACAACTGTAGACAGTCAGGAAGTGGGGGAGTCAGAAAGCTGACCTTCTGTGCTGGAATTGGGCTATTACACAACTGGAAAGTTTGTGGCCTTCAGCAATACACCTCACAGGATTGTATGTTCAGCTCCATAGTGTTGATTGGGGGAGTGCATATCTGCTGATTGGGCACCATCCAAGTGATGGTTGCCCTTTAAGTATGAGTTGTAGGGCAACAAGCTAACAATGCTCTTGGATATGACTAAACTTTTATTATAGTTCATTCTATTGGTTTTGCTTACTTAATTATGGATATGAACGAGAGGGGAGAAACCTGGAATAATAGACCAGGTGAATGATGGGGTGTAAGGAAGAAATAGGGGTACAGAAAGATAAAGGAGCAGGGTGGATGGGTTGGGTTGTTGGTCCAGGTAAGAAAGATATAAGAAATATATTTGCCCAAGGCTACTGGATTGGTGTATGGGTTTGCTGACTTGTCTTTATTGTAAAAATGACTGGATATAATTGTACATACGTGTAGTGTGCTTATACGATTTTATTCATTCATAATAACCCTCACATCCATCAGTTTGGTATATCTAATTGTGGCATATGATTCTTATTGCTGGTTTGAATATATTTTGTACTAGTTTCTTGTTTATTGATGAAGTTCCTGGCTAATGTATGGGGTTTCAGCATCACAGTTTTATTACAAAGTAAGCTTTTCAACAATGATTGACTACTAGCTCTTACTTTTGGGTTTATCTGCACAGCATCTTCATTATAATGTAGAACAGCCGTTTGACCGGAATGAGACACGTTCACCAATATCTGTAGGCAGGGATATTTTGATTGGCCATGGCAGTCAACGCCACATGTGAATGAGCAGTCTACCCAGTCATCCATTATGTCAGCCTGGACCATTGTGCAGTTAGATTCTTCATTCCAGACACTTTAACAAGAGAGAGTAAATACTTTTTGACTTCTCCAACTTACTTTGTAACTCCACACAAAGTGACATCTTATAGAGTTACATTGCTTTATAATCACTAATCAGTTTTTGCATCTGTTAGTAAACTATAACCAGTTGTTTCATTAATAATATTGTTTTTATAACAGCTATAATTGTCACCATAGATTCAAAGTGACTTATTTGAAAACGTATTTCCAACTTGCTAGGTATCACACCAGCCAAAAAATTAGTTTCAAAGCTTAGGAGATATTGATAACTTTTATTTCTGAAAATTGAGACTCAGTACTGCATTATACACTAATTAAGCTCTCAGTATAGCACAGGTCTTAATTAACATGCAAAGTTACACTGAAAGACTTTTCAGATGTAAAAGTATCAATCTTTCCTATACTCAAGGCAGGATTTCCCAATAGGGAGAGTAGGCAACAGCCTAGAGGTCCAAATTTTGAGGGTGCCTCAGTTTTTCTGACCTCACTCACATTCTGTATTGTGGGTGTGGCCAGAGTAATCTCAATGTCCCTGCATTACTTCAATACCCCTTTACGTACTATTGCTTAACCCCTTGCATGAGAGATCGCCAGTGCACTTGATAGCGATTTCTCTAGCAAACATGGGGTCCAAGGCCTTTTTCATTCTTTCTTTCTTAGGCCCATGGTATTTTCTGTGCCAGGAAACAATGGATGGGAATGTGGCAGGATAATGTGAGTAGTGGTGTCTGGCCATGGGTGGAGGTGGAGGTAAGGGGGCCTAGAATGCCTTTCCTGGGAGCATGTGAGGTGCAATTCTTCCCCTGCCAACTTTTGGCTTACAAGATAGATCATTTTTTAACCAAGTTTTTAAATATGAAAACTTGAATTAATGACAACAGGTACCCTTTAACCTTTTGAGTGCCAAGAGGTACACAACGCATTGCTTTGCATACCCCTCAGGCACTCAAAGGGTTAAACAAAATAATGAAAGATAGTGACTCATGTAACAGATCAAAAGTGAACACGTATAAAATACAATAGTGACCCTTAGTGAAGAAAGATTTAGTGCAATAAAATCCCTGACAGAAAGGGAAGCCATATTCACAGTGATCTACTGCGCAGTGATATTTTACTTTTCTATACATATTCGTCTGTAAAGGTCACTGTCTCAGATGGGGTTTTATTTTGTGAATTGTGACTGATTAACGCCCTAAAAGACTGGGACTTCTTCACTTCATAATTTATCATGTTTTATGAAGTCTGCTCCTACAATAGCAAACCAAACCTGCCGTGTGCAGTCCCAAAATGGATCCTGATAGAAAACTGACCCCCATTGGTTTGTATGCACAGCCTTAATAGACCGCCTTCCAGGCTTGACAGGGTCTTTTGGGGATTGTATGTGCAGCCCAATGAGACTGAATTTCAGTCTGGAGGTTGAGTATGTTCTTTTGGTACCAATGTGGGAGCCCAGAGGGTTCAGACCCCCAATTTGCTCCACCGTTGATCCACTGGGTCTGAAAATGCAGCCAGACTTCATTTGTCAGTCTGACCATACCTCCTAAGTATTCCTCTTTCAGCAGGACAGTCCCTCTTTGAGACCCAAATCCCTCTGTCCCTCTTTCCCATTCAGATGTCCCTCTTTTTAGGAGATCAGACTGTGTGGTTTGTATAAATGTATCACTTTGCTCCAAAGAAATACAACTCATGTTAATCTTTGTTTACACTTCAGTACATGTGTTTATAAATGACCGTATAACTAAAATACTTTTGGCCTTGTTCTAAACCATGCATTCAGTTACAAAAAAAGAGGTATTAATAGATCATAAAATAACCTAAAAGTTCCCAATATTGCCCCACCCACTAGCCATGCCCCCAGCAACACCATCTAAAGCAAAACTGTCCCTCTTTGGCCATTTGAAATGTTGGGAGGTAAGTCTGCACCCAGTCTGTTGATAGGACACAATCCATGTGATACTTGCCCTTTATGGACTGAATAAAATGCCATGTTTCTTGCTACGTGTCTATTAATTGATGCTTCACTGGTTTATTGATTACTTTGGCCATGAAAGGTATGTATTATTTTGGCTTTTTAGGGGGGATAGGATGCATAAATATATAACACCCATTAGAAATGTATATAACGGAAAAAAAAATCATGATTGTTTGCAAGCAATTAGTGCAGATGTAAAATACCCCTAATCAAATTTTGATAGTGCCCCTGTTTATGGAAGCAGCTTATTTGTAGGTTTTCTGGGTATATTGGTGGTTAAGGGTTTAAAAGTGTATGATGCATCTTAGCCTTTCTGAAGAGAGAGAATTTTTAGTTATTTTATTATTTTTTGCACTTTGTTTGCATGAGGATTACAAACTGTCAGAATTAGCAACAGCCTGTCCTCTCAATCTGAAGGAGGCACAGAAACATATTCTGATACCTATAGAGTTCACACTTAAGGCACCATAGGCCATCTTACTACCTAGAACACTTCATAAGGTTCTTGATAGCAACTGGGAAGCAAGCTTGTCAAACAACATGCACCTCCTGGTATGTGCATACAGTGGAGGGCACTGATGACAGCATGATTGCTATAGAGGTCTCCAATGCATTGTCCATCAATAGTCTCAATATTTACAGGCCAGTCATTTATCATCCCACCATGATTTGGTTATCCCAGTTATGTCCAAATGCTCATTCCCCTCCAGCATTTACAGCTCTCTCATTTTCCTACCATGCATCTCGCATTCAACAACATACAATTAATTTTGTTATCTATGTATTTTACTATTTGCCTTTTTTTCCCCTATATCTAATTTTAATAAGAGTTCCTCCTGGTTAGCTACATTTATCCTTACCCTCATGATCCTTTACTTGTACCCAGTTTCTGTCTACACTATCTACTCCATTTTTACTAGCTATACCCTCCTCCCTCCCCCATCCCCAGTCTAAAAGCTCCTTCAGCCTCCTAAGCATTCTATTACATAGTACAGCAGCTCCTTTCCATTCAGGTGCAATCCACTACCATACAGATTGTACCCAAGCGTGAAGTCAGCCCGGCATTCTAAAAATCCAAAACCTGCCTACCTACACCAATACTTAAGTCATGCATTAAGCTCTATAAGCTCCCTATACCTACCTGCACTGGCACACGGCACTAGTAGTATTACAGAAAATACTACCCTGAGGTCCTTGCCTTCAGCTTGCACCCTAAATTGCTTTTGGAACTGAACCGCCCTTTTGCCTAAGTAATTCAGCTGCACCTCCTTGTCAGAGCCTTTCACATTTTGTATGCTTATTTTGAATACTCTTGGGGTGTATTGAAGGGTAATCCAGACGTGGGCCCCTTGCTCTCAGTGCCTAGGGAATCCAGCTGCTTCTCCCTGTCGAGGCCCAACAAGGCCAAAACATATGTCGGGGGTTAGCTGGTATTCCCCTGCAGAGGGGACTTGCCAGTCATTTTGGAACTGGACCGCCTGGGATTAGTCTGGGATTGTAATGGCCCTAGAGAGCTAAAACACAATGCTTCTGAGCGTTGACTAGCTGCAGAACAGGACAATGTGCTGTTGTTCGTCCTCAGAGCCTTTCACATTTTTTATTTTTACCCTAAATTATTTGTCATTGGTACCAATATGTACTAAGACAGCTGGATTCTTTCCAGCCCATCTCCATAATCTGTCCACCCTGTCTGCAACATGCAATATCCAAGCACCTAGGAGACAACATACGGTTTGGCATTCACGGTCCTGATAACAGATTATTTGGTCTACCCTCCTAATAAGAGTCCCCTATTACCACCACCTGTCTTGGTTTCTACCTACCTATTGACATAACACAAGGTTTGGCGGACTCACCTAAGCATAAAGGGTTTTAAAATGGTAATCCCAAGTAGGAAGAACATGAGCACTGACAGCCCCATCATAGTGAACCCCAGCAGCATTGCTCTGTCTTCTCCAGCATTTGAAACCTGTTTCTTTCTTTTATCAGCTGGTTTCACCCCATCAGTGCTGCTCTCTTTTCGTTTTGCCTTCCCAGGAACAGCAGAGAAGGCTTCCCTTAAAGAAACAGAACATTCTGTTAGAATCATGATACTTGACATTACTGCATAATGTACATTGCTGATTTAAAAAGAAATTATGATATAATGAAAGTGTGTATATATGTATATAATGCCATAAAAATGTATTGGAGAGGTTAACATTAAGTGCATGACCTCACTATGCTTTGTTGATTATTTAAAGGGATAGTAATACTTAAAATGTAAAAAAAAATATGTTGTAGAGTTTATCCCCCTGAGTAAAACAAGGGTACTCCCACTGCTGAAAGGTGTTTCATTCAAAAGTTATTAATTTTCAAAGTTGAATTTTTTAGGTGCAATATCACAGTGGCCTGAAATTGTACAGTGGCGCTGTTGCTACACCATCCTATGGAGATTTATGGTCAACTTTGAAAATTAATAACTTTTGAATGAAACACCTTTCAGCAGTGGGAGTACCCTTGTTTAACGCAGGGGTATAAACCCTACAACATATTTTTTTTTACATTTTAAGTATTACTATCCCTTTAAATATACTAGATGAGAGTAAATCACTGAGGTTGTTCAGTTAACCCTTTGAGCGCCAGAGAGGTATCCAATATATTGTATTGCAATCCATCGGATACCTCTGTGGCACTCAAAGGGATAAAGATCTTCTCTTCAAACGTTTACGATAATTTCCAGTATCTTTGAAAGGATGAGTGAGAAATTTGTCATTGGTTTTAAAATTATTTTTGCCCCTTAATTTTAAAGTTTTTTTTTAAGTTTGTTTTTTGTAGTTAAATGTTTTGTTCAATCGAGCGTGCTTCACATACATGATAATCGTGTCTGTGGACTATTTTTTGTGATCTAGTTTGCTTCCCATGCAGTATAAACCTTTTTTTTTTTTTTTTTTTTTTTTTTTACTCAGTTGCATCAATTGCGCTTCTTTCACACAGTCAACTTTTTGTCGTGTGATCTTTTGTTCAGGAAAGACCTCTTAATGTACACAACAGACCTTTTTTGGTTTTATCAACTTTATCTTGCAGTTGTTTTGTTTGAGTGCACTTTGCACACACAACTAACCTTTTTTTTCTAAAATGTTTTGTTGGATGCAACATGTTTATTGTTTTGTTTGAAATGAGCTTCATATGCATCTGACAAATGTAGCATTCTCTAATTTTCCACAACAGCAAATAGTTTACATTGGGCAAAACCCTTCTTTTCCCCCAATACATAAACTTTATATTGGGCATACAGATTTTGTCAAAAACTCCAGGTGTTTGTGTGTGTTTTATCATGTAGAAGAGGACTGTGATGTGCAGCCAAAACAGCTCCTGCCCACCTGTTCAGGGGGTCAGAAAACTGACTCCCTTGGCTGTAAACAGGCTGTAATGCAGCACAGGAGTATGTAGCTCTCAGCCACAAATTTTGCAAGTTGTAGGCGCATCTTGAAAACCCTTCACTGTGGTCTAAGGCAGGACTCAAAATTTCCACTTGTCACTAGCCAATGGCGAGTGAAAATTTAGCCCTGGCGAGTAGAAATGCAGCCCTGGTGGGTATGTTTTGGCTTGCAGTGGCGAGTAACTTTTCATGTCTGGCTAGTAGCAAAGGACTTAAAATTATAAGCCCTGGTCTAAGGGACTACCTGCACTGCCCAACAAGAACTGAACTGTGGAATTTCATATGAGTTCACTCTTTCTCATGGAACCAGTAATGGAGAGACAGAGGTATCTCTTTAGATTGCCCTTCAGCTCCCCCATTGGTCCGCCGGGGCTCAAAACGCAGCCTGACGTAATATGCAGGTCTACTCCTGGGGTGTGGAGGAGGGACCTGCCGACAGGGCACTAGCCATGTAATAGTTGCCCTTTAAGACTCAAGCAATCCTATAGAGGATAAATGCTTTCTGAACACCAGTTGTTCCTAATGGATTCATTTAAAAAGTTTGAGACACAATACATTTTGATTCATACATCTCTCTGCAATGAAAGTAACATTGTGTCCTTTAATGAATATTACTTCTGGGCCATATCCATATTCAGTGAGGATTAGGATACACAGTGAAGGCTGTATTTCAGTTCCCTATGGAAGCTCATTTGACAACCAGTGATGGTAACTATGCAAATGGAAATTTTGACTAAATGACTAGGCTACACCCTGAACATTAAACCGATGGTTAATAAGTAAACATGTTGATTGATTGCCTAATGTTTGCCATTTAGAAACATATTAGACTATGTCTTGGCTTAGGAGGCTAATAGAGGTAGTGTGTCCCAGGCTTCCCTAACAGATTTGACAGAATGTACAGCACCCAACCCCATACAATGGTGCCAAAAATGTGAGGGGCATGTCCACAGGCAAGGTAGTTGCTGCATGTTGTATACTGTGCAGAACCCAGAATTTCTAGAATTGTTCCTGCTTGAAACTGATGTATTCGAAGTATTGTAGGGATATTTACTGTCACAGATTTTTTATGGAGAAGAGCATCAAATTTTGCATTTTAACATGCTCTGTAACTGAGAAGGAATGCTTGTCCATAAATGGGTTGTGCAAGCATTCAGGTATTATTTACTGGGAAACACCTTTACTTTGGTTACAGATCAGGCTCCTCTCAAGTGGCTTCATGCCATGAAAGATTCAAATTGCAGAGTTACACAGTAGTATCTAGTTTACAGCCTTTTTTCTTTTTAATGTGAAGCAAAGCTCAGTGTAGCATTATATCAGAACAGATTTCTGTCCCAGTGAGAATAGGGAGTGATGTGTTTCCTGCTTAGTGTGCCTTTGGCAACAATCTAAAGAGGACAATATGTGAATTGGTGTAGAATCCCCACACTGACTCTGATCCTGTCAGGTTTAACCCTCTTGAGTGCCAGTCCTATGTTTAAATGCCAAATCCTGCATGGGAAAATAAAGCCACATCTGTTCAATGGCTTTGCTCTTAACCTACTGGCCCGTAGTCCAGATGTCTACAATCAGATTTCTGAACATACTGTGAACAGATACAGTACTTTCCTGTTAGGGTCTGGGTAGACAACATTTGGCTCTCCTGCCATTGGGTACTACAGATCCAATCATATTCAACCAACTATTGGCTCGATGAGGATGTTGAGAGTTGTAGTTTCCAACATCTGGAGTGCAAAAGTTCAACTACCCTTTGCCTTAGGAAAACTGGGTTCTGATGGATGTAAAAGCTTAGTTTCTCTTACTGGGTTCTGATAGACGTAAAAGCTTAGTTTCTCTTACGAACTCCTGAATGTCTGAAAAACATGATTAGACACGTCACACTGATCTCCGCCCATAATGCTTTTCTTCAGATTCGGCATAGCACCTTCATCTTTGCATAGCAAAAGCGTTAACATGAAATATTTGCTGTTTAACCAAAGTTGCAGCAAGATGCATTACCTTGTGACAGTTGCTGTTTTTCAGCAGTGTGAATTCTCATATGACAAAATGTGTTTTTTTATGCATTCAAATAATTGCAAATCAGTTGTCACTGTGAACTAGATCTTAGAGTGACAGATCAACTTTAACACAGGTGAATGTCATTCACAAAGGCAGATCCTTCAGAATGGATGGGAGACGGACTGAGCCACCTTTGGTATGTGAAGAGATCCTGAAACTGGTACTCTTGGGGTGACCAAGGAAAAGTTTGAACAGCTATGTATTAGATCAATGATTAGAGAAACACTGTTCTAAAGCATTAACCCCTTAAGGACCAGAGGGGTGAGCAACATATTGCAATGCATTGTGCACGCCTCTGGTTCATAAAGGGTTAAAAGGCAAGCCAGGCAAGTACAAAAATTGTTAGTATATGTGAGATCTTCACTTCAGTGGAA
This sequence comes from Rhinophrynus dorsalis, assembly GCA_037306005.1. Taxonomy (NCBI): domain Eukaryota; kingdom Metazoa; phylum Chordata; class Amphibia; order Anura; family Rhinophrynidae; genus Rhinophrynus; species Rhinophrynus dorsalis. Next base: position 389,069,657 of record CM074720.1, on the reverse strand, counting down.
TTTTGTCTGCTTTCCTCAGTTTCAACAAAGGCTGGGCTTACTGGACTTGTTTTTTTATCTTCATCATCTATGTGAGTCTGTATTCTCTTATATGTACTGTGTAGGTTACACCATTAGTGCCCCTTGAATCCAAAATAATGATGTGCATTTGGAGACATCTCCATCATCAAAACTACTCAGCAATAGTCATTGGATCTTCAAAGTGAATACTGTTATTCTTGAATGTATATTTATTTGTCCTTTCTGTCTGCTTTAAGTATTAATTTGAGGTTCTATAAATAACTGAAAAAAACATACACGCGGTTTTGTCTTGAGCACTGAACTTGGAGAGCTCTGGGGCAAATTCACCTATATTCTCTTGAGAAGAGGCTGATTGAAAAACATGTTAAGCAGTTATCTAGTTTACTTCTTCTGAGGAATATAAATTTCATAACTCAGGTTTAATTAGAATTTAGCATGCAGAAATACATATCACATATTCAGAACAAGTAGTAACAGAAGCGGTACAGAAGGGTACAACATATATCATAAACACAAACTAGCAAAATCAGTCATCAAAGTAAAAGAACACAGCCACAATATTCTAAGCAACTCACTGTTTAGGTCATGAACCAGGTGAGCAGGAAGGAAGCACCCATGGGGAAAGGGACAGAGGGCAGAGGCAGCAGACACATACACACACACAAATAAAAAAAGGAGGGGGGAATAACAGGTGGAGAAGGGTAGAGAAAAGGGGATATGAGAGAGAGAGGACAAAATCTATGGGGCAGACTCTATGGGCACTCTGAACGATAGGTGGGGGAACCCCCTGATCCGTTCCCAATCAAGGTCCACTAGTAGTACCATCAACCCATATGTCCTGGATGTTGTGGAACATTTGAAAGGTATCTAAAAGGCTATGTGATATATACTTGCTTTGTCCCTATCAATGTGTTTACAGGCAGTAGTGTTATAAATATTCTATAGTATTCTGTGGGCCTTACACACCTATTATTTTTATTAATCAGTTTCCAATCCATAAGGTTCATTTATCAAAGCGACTATAGCTAAATAGTCCATGAAATGTAATCCTGTTTCCTTGTCTTAACCATTTGCATATTTATCAATGAAACTGGAGTAACCTGCTTGCTAATTTATAAACAAAGAAGTGCAAATATACACCACCAAAATACATAATTAACTTACATATGCTGCTAATTGGTATATCTCATATCAGTCTATAGCAGTGGATCTCAACCAGGGTGCTGTGGCATTAATTTCCTGATGAGTAAAACTGCTGGTAAATGCACATTATTACAGTTAAAGGGAATGTATCGCCTTATAAAAAAGGTGTTACCATCCGCTTTAATAAAATCTGAGTTTAAAAAAAAAAAAAAAAAAATCAAAATACTTTTAAAGATATTCCATTTGAAGAGCAGAAGAGCTTTGCCGATCAGCATACCGCATCCCATTATGCTGACCTGCAAAGTTCTTCTGCTCGTCGTATTTCTCCTCCCACCTCCGGTAAGCATTATACTGAGGTTGCAACCTCCGTATAATGCTAAACATAGCTTGCTGTAACACTAGGGGCCGTTCGCAGCCACCGAAGGGAATCATGAACGCGCTCCCTGGGGCAGCTGGGAGGGAGGTGGGAGGAGAAATACAACGTGCTGTAGAACTGTGCTGTGCACATAATGCAGAAGTGCACAGCACAGTATTTGGCATATCTTTAAAAGTATTTAAAAAAAAAAAATCAAAAAGTTATCAAATAACTTATATCAACAAAGCGGACGGTAACACCTTTTTATAAGGTGATACATCCACTGTAAACACTGGATTTTTTTACATTAACAGTGATGTATTGTGCTCAGGTTTAAAGGAACAGTAAACAAGTTTATGAAAAAAATATATGTTGTAGAGCTTTTCTTGTTGAGTAAAACAAGGGTACTCACTGCTGAGAAATGCATATTTTCTGACTTATTACTGTTTAAACTGTTTTTTTACATTAACTGTGCCCTCTAATGGTCAGCTTCCAATAAGTTATTCTGTTACATTCTATTTGTAAGAAAGTTACTGACAATAGTTCTCCATAGAATGTGATAGTCATGCTGTTAGTTAGAACTTCCAGGAAGTAAACGCGCTGTAAATTCACTTCTTGACAATCTGAACTATTATACGTTTTTAATAAAACAACTGACAGTGTTGGGAGTATCCTTGTTTTACTCAGCAGGAAAATCTCTATAACATATTGGTTTTCATTAAAAAGTTTACTGCTCCTTCAGCCCTTAGAGTGCCAGCCATGTGTGTGACACGGGCTTGGCCATGGTCTCCTGCACTCCAAGTCCGAATTCAGCACATGGCTGGACTCTCCCCATATCCCCCTCTCCTTTTTTAAAATAATGGTAGGCGAGGGGGTTAATCAGGTCCCTTCCTGATGCCTCCCTACCTATTGATCTCCCAGCCGATCGCTCTGGGAGAACAATATTTGTAACCCAGGTGGGCAATCTGCTCTCCTCGTTCTTTTCTACCCGAACTTTCAGGTAGGTATGGTCAGGATCGGGAAAGCCTCCCCACGTCACTGGTGACATGTTCACCAGTGATGTAAGAAGGCTTTCCCAGACGCCGCCCACTCCTAAAAGGGGTAGGAGTGAATCAAGAGAGCCTGTCACTCTTCTGGTTCGCCATTATTGATCTTCCGGCACAACTGTCTGGAAGACAATAACTGGGGGGAGGAGCTTCAGGAGGGGTCCTCATGTTCCCCAACAAGGTCTGATAGAATAAATAAATCAGTCTTTTGTGTGCCACAGGAATGGCCAGCGCATTTCTCTGCAATGTGCTGGACATCCCTGTGAGAGACACAGGAATGCGTTGTCCCCCCTGTGGCACGCACAGGATTACTGTTTTATGCAGACCTCCTTGGGGACATAAGATGGGGTCTGATATCTGCCTAAGAACGTCTGACTAGAAAAAAAAAATGGGGAAAAGTTAACCCTTTGTATCCCATGGGTGGTCCAAACGTTACTTTTCTATGGAGACCTTCTTCGGGGGGGCGGGTATCAGAAGGGGTAATGATATCCACCCAACTAGGTTTGTATAAAAATGAATGAAAAAAAAGTTAACCCTGTCTGTGTGCCATGCACACTAACTTCCTCAAATCCCCCCATGTACCCTAACCTCCCCATTCTTGTTCCACTGCCCAGAAGCAGTCACATTCACCCAGCCTGACCCCTTCACAGCCTGGTCCCACTGCTAGACACAGACTACCTGCGTCCACTGGAATCAGGCAAGGAATCAAACTGTGTATATGAAGGGCATACACTGCTAGCCAGCCTGATTCCAGTGAAGACTGGTAGTCAGACATACCTACAAACGCACTTTCTTATCCACCAACCTTGTTCCTATGCCCACTGGTAGTCAGGCATACCCATATACACTGCCTACCCCCCCAGCCTGGTTCCACTGGGAGTCGCAGGTCAGCACATACATTGGCTGACTATCTAGCTTGTTTCAACTGGTAGGCATTTAATCACACATTCAGTGTTTGGTTTGCCATCCTTATTTCACTGGTAGCCAGGCTCCTGGCTCCCAGTATTGTATGTCAAGTCATACCATTGGGGTACTATTTTTCATGGGGTTGGTAATAGTCCCTGAATACATTAGGATGTCCCATGGTGTTGAGCCATTTTAATATATTTGTAGTGATTCATGTGTAAAATAGTGTGATTTTTTTTTTTTTTTTTTTTTTTTTTCCTATAGCTCCACAATCTTGAAAAAGTTGAGCCCACTATCTTAGGGGTAGAAAGGCAAGTGACCTACCATTTTGGTGCGGCTAGTTGTCTTCTTTCAAAAATGTTATGCTTTATCTACCTTTTCTTCATTACTTCCACCTTAAGTGGCAGAAGGATGTTAAGAATGCCTGATAAATAACATGAATTATGCCCATAATAGGGTATTCCTCAATTAATGGTCCTCCAGCTGTTCATGTACTAAAATGGCTGGTTGTGGATGACCGGAGTTGATGGCCCAACAGCTGAAGGTTTAACAATTTAATACGCATGCCTCAAACTTTCCAAATCTAGACTTGTTGCCTAATTTCTTTAGAGCGGAACTGTTATGACAAATGAAGTGTTCATATCAGCATGTAAATATTCTTTGCTACAAGATTTCAAAAATTTGTCCTAAAGTAAAATGGTTGGTATAACTTGGCTGCATTTGTTATCAAGCTTGAAAAAAAACATTATCTGATTTAAGTTTCTTTGAAATTAGAATCCAGTTTTCAACTCATTTATTGTCATACCTGGGAACTTTTTTTTTTTTTTTATTTGTCTCCAGAGAGGACAAGTCTAAATTATGTGTATCATGTCATAAAACGGGTAGAGCTTAATCTAGTGGGCATGGCTTAATATAACATTGGGCAGGAAGTGGGCAGAACAGGATGGGAAGTAAAAAGAATGGACAAGAAGTGGGCTGAATTACTCAGGAAACTCACCACCACTGAGGAATCAGCCCCTGTCCCTGGACACCCAATAATTAACACTAAAAATCAGAGTCTCCAGGACAGAGCCGGAGAGTTTTCAGGTATGGTTATTGTCTGTAAGTTTACCTCAGTCATGACATACATTGTACGTAGTAGAAGCTTGTTTAAACAAACCGTATTCAACTGGTCGCTCATAACTGTATACATATCCAGTGTGAAAAATGCTGTAAAGTAAGAATGTTTTCAAAAATAGACATGTTAATAGTTTAGATTTATCAGTTTACAAAATGCATAGGTTTACCAATAACGTTCAGGAGTCAGTACAGTATAGTTAAATGCAAAATGTATTAATAATAGAAAAGTAGAGCACACTATATACACAAGTAGCAAGCAGAGGGTTACAAGCCAGCGAGCACTGCTATCAGGAATAGTAGGCTGCCAAGCTTGACCACTCTGCTGGAGACTAGGCCTCAGCCACTGGTAGTCTCTGCAGGAACCAGGAGCAGGAACAGGAACACTGGATATTGATCCAACGACGCAAGAGTACTGACTCACGCCTGCAGTCAGTAGGGAGTGATATCTGACTCATGCCTGCAGTCATTATTGGAGTTAGTCTAACAGAGCCCCAGGTCCGCACCAGATTGGGTGTCTGCTAGGTACAAGGAACAAATGTAAGAATAGTCAGAAAGAGCCACAAGTCAGCACCAGAGAGGGTAGTCAGACAAGCCAGGTCATACACAGTTCAGGTAGTCAGCCAGAGCCACAGGTCTGCACCAGGTTGGGTGTCCACTATAGGGATAGACAAAAGAATAGTCAGACAGAGCCACAGGTCAGCACCAGGTTATATGGAAGACTAGACAGGTCATACACAGAGCCCAAGGTAATATAACTGCTGTGAACAACAACGCAAGGGCAACTGAGTCAGGACTCAGACTGCTCTTTAAACCCCTCTTCAGGAAGTAGGTAGGAGGAGCAGCTCAGAGGAAGAAAGTAGGTAGGTGGGGACTACAGGAATCATGGCACATAAAACAGAGGCCTGCTGCATGCTTGAAGCCTTGCACTTGCAGATAATGCTGAAAACAAGGTAAGCTGTAACAATAGTGAGCGAACAGAAGAAAAATCAAACCAATATTTGGTGTGACCTCTGTTGCCTTCAAACCAGCATCAATTCTTCTAGGTAAACTTGCACACAGTTTTTTTTAAGAAATTGGGCAGGTAAGTTGTTTCAGTCATCTTGTAGAACTAACCATTTCTTCTGTGGATTTAGGCAGCCTCAGTTGCTTCTTTCTCTTCATATAATCCCAGACAGACTAGATGTTGTTGACATCTGGGCTCTGCGGGGGCCATAACATTACTTCCAAGACTCGTTCTTCTTTACTCTGAAGATAGTTCTTATTGACTTTGGCTGTATGTTTGGGGTGGTTGTCATGCTGCAGAATAAATTTGGGGCCAATCTGATGCCTCCCTAATGGTATTGCATGATGGATAAATATCTGCCTATACTACTCAGTATTGAAGAGACCATTAATTCCAACTCCATTTGTAGAAATGCAGCCCCAAACTTGCAAAGAACCTCCAACATGCTTCACTGTTGCCTGCAGACACTCATTCTTATACCACTCTCCAGCCCTTCAGCGAACAAACTGCAGCCTTCTACAGCCAAATATAACATTTTGACTCATCGGTACAGAGCACCTGCTGCCATTTTTCTGCACCCCAGTTCCTGTGTTTTCGTGCACAGTTGAGTTAATTGGCCTTGTTTCTACGTCAGAGGTATGGCTTTTTGCCCAAAAGTCTTCCATGAAGACCACTTCTGACCAGGCTTCTCTGGACAGTAGATGAGTGCACCAGGGTCCCACTGTTTTATGCCAATTCTAAGCTGAGGGCACTACAGGACATCTTCCAATTGTGAAGGGAAATAATCCTGATGTGTCTTTCATCTGCTGCACTAAGATTACTTGACCGACCACTGCATCTATGGTTCTCAGTGTTGCCTGTTTCTTTGTGCCTTTTCAAAAGAGTTTGGACAGCAGATCTGGAAACCCCCGTCTGTCCTGAAATTTTTGCCTGTGAGAGACCTTGCTGATGAAGTATAACTTCCTTGTGACTTGTTGCTGTGCTCAGTCTTGCCATGGCATATAACTTATGACATTAAACTGTATTCAGCAACCTCAACTTGTTAGCTGAATCTGGCTGTTCATCATCCAGCTGTTCCTGTTTCAGTTAAAGATTGTTTCATCCTACATATTAAATTGATGATCAGTGGCGACTATCTGGTATAATTGTTTAATCATACACCTGTCTATAAAATCCCTGACTTTGAGCAAGTGTACCTAGAAGAATTGATGCTGTTTTGAAGGCAAAGCGTGGTCACATCAAATATTGATTTGATTTCCATTTTTCTTCTGTTCACTCACTATGCATTTTGTTAATTGATAAAGCACTCACATAATTCTGGGGATGACTAATTACCACAGGGGAAAAATAAAAAGTCCCACTGATTTAAATTGAATTTTTAACTTCTTGCTTCACGATACATTGGAAACCTCTCTAGCATTCAAGGGGATAAAGGCTCCATTTATATCAATGGGAGATTTGGACATATGTATTTATCCCCTATGGTGCAGTTGGTTTATTCCAGGATTACATTATTGCTTTATAATACATCAGCATCAAAACTGAAATCATATGAAAATTGCATGCTACTATGACTATAGGACTGCAGTTGTTCCTACGCAGCCCTGTGACATGCATTTTTATATGAATCATGGTTTAAATCGATAAAGTGGAAAGACTTATCCCATCACACACTTACTGTATAGATTTGCTAAATAAATCAATTTATTAGCAATATCATTCTAAAAATGTACAATATGGGGCATGAATTTCCATGTGTCATTAATTAAAAAAGGTTATAAGTACTAATATGAATTATTCATGCAATTATTAAACAAGATAGTGAAATAAAAGACTCTTAGAAACGTATCCAATGTATCGCAAGAAACAGCGAAAAAAACTGAAAACAGCCTAGGAAGTCAAACTCCAATAATCTACTGAATAGAGACTTTTTATTGACACGTTAGGCCTTACGTATAAATGTAAAGTGGAGCACTTCTGACAAACCAACCGAACCATAGGGGACATAAGAACATATCCATTGACTTAAATGAAACGTTTAACCCATTGAATGATAGTTAGGTCTCCAAAGCATTGCTTTGTGATGCTTTAGAGACCTCTCTGGCATTCAAGGTGTTAAAAGAACAATTTATTTAAATGGGAATTGTGATAATTTTTTTTGTCCCCAAAGTAAAAATTAATTTGCAGATGAATTGCTGCATTTTGCTTTTATACATAATGCCCATTGATACATATACCCATGCATATTTTGAAATTTCAAATGGGGTTTTATTTGAAAAGGGTAGATAGTTATTAAAGGGATAGTAACAGGAAAAATGTGTATGTGTGTGTATATGTGTGTGTGTATATGTGTGTGTGTGTATGTGTATATATATATATATATATATATATATATATATATATATATATATATATATATATGATAAAACCTGCATCTCCAGCAACACACTCACCCAGGGGCAGCAGTAAGGAGGAGATATTCATGTCTTCTCCCTACTGCCACTCCACAACATACACAGGGGTGCGATTTTCATACTTGCACTTATACTATGTTGTTAACCATCTGAGTGCTAGAGGCAGTATGCAGAGCAATGCATTGCGTACCTCTCTGCCATTCAAAGGGTTACACTTTTGAGCATCATGCCTTCACCTATCGGTCATCATCCCACAGTTTACCTCACATCCATTCACTCATAAAGCCAATTAAGTCTGCTAAAATAACCGTTTCACCACAACCACTGAAGATGAGTAAGGATTGTGGCAGTTGTAGTGCTATTAAAATATCACGTTTCAGCATGTTTACCCTTTCCTCACTTGCCTGTCCTATAACTCTTTGTGTATAACATTGTCTGGATTGGGTTATACATACAGCCTGTATCTGTATAGATATATATATGTCTCAATATTGTTTGTTTTCTCTCTCTCTAAACACACACACACACACACACACATACATATATATATATATATATATATATATATATATATATATATATATATATATATATAAATAAATAATATGTGATGTGTGTGTGTGTTGTGACAAAGTGTATGGGAGGATTGTAGAGGGAAGGCATTTAGGATCCTACATAGCCTCTTCCCCTCCACCTGTCCCAATTAGCAGGTTTACCAATCTCAGGTTGTAAAAAGAAAATGGAATTTGACTTGCTATGAGGAACTGAAAAGGTAGGTTAAACCTGTGTTGTTTTTGTTAGTGTAGAAACTTGAAGTAAACCTGCAAGTAAAGTTAGTACTCAGATTGAGCTAGGTTTTTATTTGTAGTGTGTTTTTATTTTGTTTTCTAAAACACTGCCTGCTGATTGTGTTTGATACAATGTTAAAATAAACCTGCAAATCTATTTTTAAGAACTGTGGACTGTGTGTGATATCCTAGAAGACTGTGCTTGCTGTGTCCCTCTTTAGGATATATTAGGGGCACATACCTCCCAAGTGTCACTCCTTAGGAGATATTAGGGGTCCATATCTCTCAAGTGTCCCTCTTTAGGAAATATTAGGGGTCCATTCCTCCCGTGTCCCTCTTTATGAGATATTAGGGGTATGCAATGCATTGTGTACCCCTCTGCCACCCAAAGGGTTAATGTGAGGCTGAGTACACAACGGGCAATGCCGTCCCAAATTGCTATGCACGTTGTACCCTCATTTAGTTCTAGTGGTAAAGTGGAACTTTCACTTGATTAAAATAGCTCCGCAAAGCATAGTTACATTAGCGATATAGACAGATTTATGTTTCAAAATAAAACGAATTGCTACAATAATGAAAAAAATCACCTATTAACTAGGCAGACACCAGGGAACAGCGCAGACATCTTGCAGAGCCGGCATCTCTGCTTCTGCGCTGTCCATCCCCTTCAACTCCAGGATTGGTGTTTGACTGCCACTGTACCAAATGGTACGGGAAGGGACTGACGGCGCAGAGAGCACTTCCTGAAATATCTCTGCCGGTGCCTGCCTGGTTAAAAGGTGATTTTTTTTGTTAATGAAGCAATTTGTGTTATTTTGAAGCATAAATCTGTCTATATCGCTAATGTAACTATGCTTTGCGGAGCTATTTTAATCATGTGAAAGTTCCGCTTTAACGTGGCAAAAGATGATATTGACTACTGGGTTAAATTTTATTCCTTTGAGTACAGAGGACTATCCTTATACCTGGATCTGAGTGGTGCACAATAACTTGAAAAACAATGCACACTCTATACCCATTTGGTCTTCAAAGGGGTTAATTTATGAAAAAATGTGACTGGCTACTTTGTTTAAAGCTGTCCAGGGATGGGCAATTATATGTGAAAACCTAATTTAAGTACAAACATATTTATGTTGTAAACTTGTTTTAAATGGATTTAGTCAAATTTTCCCTTTGTGTTTCAATCTCTCTAAATATGTGAAATGTTTTTACCATCTGAAATTAGTTTTCAAGGAAAATATCACTGAAATACTTCTAAAGCTTGCATTCTAGATACATGTTTTGCATTTGTCAGGACCATACAAATCACTCTGAAAATAATTAAAAAATAATCTGAAATGAGTCATAAGTTTCACATTGCATGTTATTCTTTATTTTCACGATGTTACAATCCATTCCCATTAGATTGCATGATGTCCAGCAGGATTTGCAATTTAGATTTCAGGTGTCTCTGTAAAGTCTGATGTTGGTTCTGCAGCTACAAGAGGCTCTGTAGGGTCCTATGTTGGGTCTGCAGGTACAAGAGGCTATGTAGGGTCCTGTGTTGGATCTGCAGGTACAAGAGTCTCTGTAGGGTCCTTTGTTGGATCTGCAGGTACAAGAGTCTCTGTAGGGTCCTGTGTTGGATCTGTAGGTACAAGAGTCTCTGTAGGGTCCTGTGTTGGATCTGCAGGTACAAGAGTCTCTGTAGGGTCCTTTGTTGGATCTGCAGGTACAAGAGTCTCTGTAGGGTCCTTTGTTGGATCTGCAGGTACAAGAGGCTCTGTAGGGTCATGTGTTGGATCTGCAGGTACAAGAGGCTCTGTAGGGTCCTGTGTTGGATCTGCAGGTACAAGAGGCTCTGTAGGGTCCTGTGTTGGATCTGCAGGTACAAGAGGCTCTGTAGGGTCTTGTGTTGAGTCTTCAGCTACAAGAGTCTCTGTAGTTTCTGGTACTGGGTCTGGAGTTGAGTCTCTGTAGAGTCCTGTGATGGGTCTGCATTTACAAAAGCCTCTGCGGGGTCTGGTTCTGGGTCTGCAGCTACATGAGCCTCTGTAGGATTTGATGTTTGGCCTGCAACTACAAGACTGCTACTGTATTCATTGTAGCACCTGGATTTAGGCTTACTCCTTCCATCAGCTTCGTAGTACTATTTTCTTTTTTTTTTTTTTTATTTGCACTCTCCAGAGACTATGCCGGGGCTGGACTGATAGTCTGTATAGTATGTGTCTGTGCTGGACTTAGAGCTTTCAGAGGTTGTACAGGTGCTGCTGTTGGAATTGCAGCTTCTAGATACGATACAGGTGCTGTTGTTGGACATAAAGCTCGTAGAAGCATTACAGGCACTGCTGATGGACTTGCAGCCCTTTAACACTCTTTTGAAGTCGCCACAGGATCTTGCTTTTTTGTAGCATTTGTCTCCACTTCCAGGTCTGAATATCACCACAGCAAAAAGGCATGCAAAGAACAGAGTTCTGTAGGTGTTTGTTTCAATATCTCATCCATCCTGGGGGTGTCCTCATCCTTCTTCATGAGACAGTTAGTCTCTACAAATTCTGTTTTTTAAAACAGAATAAAGAGCAACTAAAAAAATCCAAATACTCCTGAGCGCCCTGGTAGAATCATAGCTTCCCACCAGTAAGAACTATTTGGAAGTAACTGAAACATTTTGGGCTCTGTCTAACAACCCAAAGAACTACATAACTGACCTCACTGTTGTGTCAAAATGCCATCTAAGCGAGGCCCTTCTGTAACACATCGACTGCAACACTGGACAGAAATATTTATCCCACTGCTTTAAACTGGGTTTTTAACCCCCTGAATGCTAGAGAGGTCTCCAAGGCATTGCTATGCACTAATTTTTAATAAAGAGGAGATAGTCTGCTATTACACCCACCTTCATCCTCTTCAAAATAGAAGTCCTCCCTCTCCCTCCATATTACACATCAGTGGCACAGTTGGATGTGGTGTGAGCTGAGAGGTACATGAGGGTTTGAATGCCAGAAAAGTATCCAATGCATTAGATACACCTGGTACTCAAAGGGTTAATTCTGCTGCCTGCAGCTCAAGGGAATGGTGCTGAAGACCATGATCTAGAAGCCCAAGCAACAGCAAATCTGTCTGTGTCTGCCTGAGCAATGGTACAGAGGTGATTTGCTTCATACTTGAACAAGGGCACAGTCTGCACGAAGACAACATAGTAATGGTGGAGTGGGGACACACACAGGACCTGCCTGGAGTGAAACTGAAGGTAGTCAGGGGAAAGTATGAGTGGGGCCACATCAAGAAGGATCGTGAGTAATAAAAAAATATATATATATTATTTGTCCCATGCTTTTGCATCAGCAGCATTTAACCCTTGGAGTGCAAGAGGGAGACCCATCTGTGACTCAAATGGTTAATATAGCACACATTTGAACAAGTATAATATACCTCACCAAGAGGGACCCTTCACACTCCCTAACCCTTTGAGTTCCACATTGCCTGGCATACGCAATGCATTGGAAAGCGTACCCCTCTGCCACTCAGACATTTCAGACCTTTGGGACACTGCATTTTCAGAGAGGCATCCTGACAATGTGGACCGGTCCCCAGCCGCTTCATGTCCGTTTAGGTGCAGCTTTCAATGTCCATTAACTGCTAAATGGCCAGGGGAGACTCTGTAATGCTGCTTTGGGGGGGGTGAGGGGGGTGGAAGAGTCTCTCATTACAGCTGTACGGCGGCATTAACCCTTTCAGTGGCATAAGGGTACACAACGCATTGCATTGTGCACCCCTCTGTCACTCAAAAGGTTAAGTCTTTGACTTCTCTCACAGTAACATCTTTTTTTTTTCCACTGGTAGAGATTTAACCATGGCAGCTGCTGTTATAGGGGGGATTACACCTCTACTACACCATTAACCTTTTGACTGCCACAAGGATACATAATGCATTGCTTTGCAATGCATTTTGTACCCCACTGCCCCTCAAAGGGTTAAGTGTATAAAGGACTTTCTTGGGCTTACACATACTGCAGCGTGCAAGGAGTACAGGACCGCTTCCAGCACAGTTTTGGTATGCAACCTTGCTACAATGTGACAGACCAGTTTCCTTCGTGTTTTCTGGAAAGGACTGCATATACTCTAATTATCACAACATCGTTGTACATTATATTCAGGGCTGTCAGGCCACTGTGCGGTCATTTTATCTTTTAATTATTTGTCATTATATTTTATATGCTCCTCTTACATTTCATATACATATTTTCATTTGTGGAGCCTCATTTCAAAATACAAACTCATGTCTTAACAATCCACTTCTCAAAATAACATATCTGCTAACCCACATGCTATGCGGTCATGGTTTAATCCTACACTGTTATAAAAGATGGCCAAGATCATACTTCCCTAACATCACATGCCCACAAACCCAAATACAAGAGGATAGAGTCACTAAGTGGTGATACAGAGGTGATAAATCAGAGATGACTTCTCCAATGATATAATTTCTCCAGTTCTTATGTTATCTAGCAGAGCCTATAAACTAAGATCTCCAAAGATGAAGAAATCTTAGTGCATTAGGTTTCATAGAATAACATACGAATTAGAGAAGTGATAAACTGGAGAGTTATCTCTGATTTATCACCTCTGTATCACCACTTAGTGAATCTCCCCCAATGTCTCCTAACCCACAGTGTTAAGCAGTACCCTGCTGCTTACAATTTTTTGTTCATATAACCAACCTTACATTTTCTGTCTTCATTCTAGTGTCACGGGGTAGCCAACGCATGCTACGACTGTACCACTCAGAGGCTTCCATTGTAATTGCATTCTTTACAGACACAACCTACATTGTAAAAATAATCACACAAACTGTGCGCAAAGCTTCTGATTTACCTGCGCCTACTCCACTTCATTGCTGACCACCTCATCCTCCCTCTAGCCACATTCAATTAACACTATGCTGGTGTCTGTTGGAGAACTCCTTGTGGCCGCCTCCACTCCCCTGTTAACCACACCTGCTCCTATTGGAGGCCCACGCCATTGCTTTATCACTATCCACTAGAAGAACCCTTTGGGTCCTTCAAGGGTTCATTTCACTGCCTCATCTCTTGCTCCGCACACTACGCAATGCCAAATTACTTACAACCACTATATACAAATACAGTGCCAAAATACAGGAACAAAATAAACCTTTCCATACCTTAACCCTTTCAGTGCCAGAGGTGTGCATAAAGCATTGCTAAGCAATTTGTTGCATACCTCTGCTATTCAAAGGGTTAATACTTGATAAGAAACATACATCACAACTTTATGTATGAGATAACTCATGTATCGCCGGTGGGACAGTATAAATTAAGAGATTCTCCTATGAAAGAAGAGGGGCTTAATAGTGAGTGAGGGTGGGGCCTAACAGGCTGTTAGATATTGAGGCCACCAGAACCTGAATTACTTTTGCGAAGGTCAGTTGAAAAAGACATTATTATTATTAGGTCTCATTTGTAATGTAAGTCTGTTTAGAGCTGTGTTTTCTACTTCCTTGCTTGCCGTTCCTTCTCAGAATACCTAGAAAAATACTAATGTTTGCATTAAAAGGGGAGTGGCTTATGACTGAGCTGCTACATGTTACTATTGCTTTTGTATATAATTTAATGTAATGTGCCAAATATCTGTTCTACATCACAACTGCAGCTCAAGCTCTGTTGTACAAGGGTTTCTGCTGCTGTCCTGCTTCAAGATACCACAGCTTTTTTTTTTTTTTTACGTTAGCAAATATGGTGTGTGTATGTATGTGTATCTCTGTGTGTAATACTATGTGTGCGTGTCTATGGTTGTATAATAATACGTATGTGCGTCTATATGTAGAATCATATGTATGTGTGAACACTGTAGTACAAGTAACACACGCTTCACAACACAGTTGTATACAAATATATATATACTAGTGTAAAAGCCTGTGTGCATGGGCCGTGGATCAGTGAGGTAACGGTGGTACACAGAGCAGGACTGGCCTCTCAATATTACCTGGACCTGCTCTGCGTACTGCAGTTACCTCACTGCCCCACGAGATTGTGCCTCCTCACTCACACGGTGCAATCATGTGCAGTAGAGACTGGCCGAACGACTGCATCATGACAAACTTTCTGGCCTTTTATTATATAGGATATATGGGTTTATCCTGAGTAAAACAAGGGAACCCCCACTGCAGATAGGTGTTTTATTCAAAGTTATGGCAGCTCAAATGTGAGTTATTTATGAGCAATATCTAAGTGGCCTGAAATTGTACAGTGGTACTGTTGCTTTACCATCCTATAAACCATAAACCTCCATAGGATGGTGCAGCAACAGCAATAACCTTTGAATACAGTGGGAATACCCTTGTTTTACTTAGGAAGATAAACCCTACAATATATATGCTTTAAATATTAAGTGTTACCATACCTTATAAATTCCATTATAAGAATGATATACTGTATATTGACATCTTCCATTTGCTTTTAAATAACTTTTTTCAATAATTTGTCAAATTTTAGCAGCACTTTTAATATATACTGACACGTACTTCTGACACTCGGCATTAATAATCAATACTATAATTAAGTCAATGACATGAGATGACAAATATTAAAGAGCAAGAATTAATATTGCATCTATGTTTCTATTATTTATGAATTAGTATACAGCAGGAAGAGCGAAGTAAAATATCTAGTGTAATACACAAATGTTCCCCTTTTCCAGCTGACTTGAAGTTTGTGTGGGGGTTGTACTATACATGAGTGAAATGCTTCCCTGCCTCTGTCTCTAAGTCCTTTCTGGTCCTATCTTTAAATGCACAGATTTACAACCCAATGTAATTTCTCACTTTCACACTCAAGTCCAGTGCTGAGTCTTTGCACTGAAAAATAGTTCCTGGCAGGGCCTGAGAAGACCTGGATATGTGGGCAAGGGAATGGGGAGCAAATTCAGACAATGTCCTCCAGATAAACATTCTAATGCTGTCTCCTGAATCTACAGTATGAAGTAGAGTAAGTGAGGTAGGGAGACCTGGGAACACTCAAAACCGAAATGAAATATTAACCCTTAAAAGTTCCCTGTAACATAGATTCTAGGCAATAAGTCCCAAATTACTGTAGCTCAATCATGTTCCAATAATTCCACAAGGAACCTTTAACATGCTACATCTTAGAGATCTCATTGCTTGAACAAACATAAGACAAGCATGACTTCACCTTCCTGTTACATAGGCCTCCAATGTACAGGCTAAATAAATCAGTTGGTAAAGATCACATAGTGGGTAAAACTGGACTCGATTCGCAAACAGTTCAATGAGAGTTTGAGTATTATGGGAGGCTAGAATCAAGGGTGTTTATTGTACAAAACTTCTTATTTCTTTCCTACAAATTTGGTTGTAAGTAATACGTGTGGGTGTGTATTATAACTGAGATTGTATGGGTAAATCTATTTTATAAATATTACGGAATTCCAAATTAATTCTCCCTTTTTCTACTAGAGCACCGTCCATCCTCTGCTGATCAAATAATATAATTTTCTCTGTCGTCCAATATAGGTTACTGGTAACTCTGGGTAGGTGATCCGCCCCTTTAAGTAGGCAGGAACAATTATAGAATTGTATGCAGGGGGTGGAGCCTACCTTCCCTCCTTGACTGCAGCTAGCCAACCAGCTCCAGTAAGATTTGTTCCTTGGTGAAGGCACAGGCAAGCGAACAGTTCTGCTATAGTTTTAGAAATGTTTAAAATTTTTCATTTAGAAACGGAATACCACCATTAGGCGGATTACTATAACTGACAATGCCCTTAGATGTGGCTAGCTCAGTAACCAGGAGCTTTTTCTGGACCTTAACCCCTTCGCGACCACTGAGGTGCCAGGACCTTCACGGCAGTCCTGCACTTAAGGACCAGTGACAGTCCTGGCACTTCATGGAGTTCAGGGCTCCCGGCACGGCTGCACGCCTCTCCGGAAGCCTTGAATCGGAAATAAAAAAAAAAGCCCAGTGGACGCCAAGTGCCGGCCAATCGTGTGCGCGCCGGTCCTTAAGGGGTTAAGCCCTGGGGGGGAAATCTTTGGTTCAAGTTCTTTCCTCAGGAGTTATCCACCAAGGCTTCTTCTTAATACATGGTAGTGTGAAGACAGAAGATCTGCAGGAAAGGTGAGCAACCCTTTGAATGCTGCAGGTCCTCATGTCCCACAGTGCCCCTCCGCACAGAGCTTTTTCCTTTGGAGTTCTTATTACACACTCCTGTACTCATTGGGTTTATCTGTATGTCTGTTGGGTGTTTTGGAGCAGGTTTATGTGGTAACTTAACCCTTTAGCTGCTGGTTTTGCATCTTTGGGGGAGTTATTGACATTTTCCCTACTGGGTTCAGTGTTTTCTGGGTCTCCTAACATGTTCTAGTGATGTTTCATGTACTTTTATTTTTTACTTTTCAACTTTACAAAATTTAAGTTCTGGCGCGCTTTACCGCATAGACGCCATTGCTCCATTCACTTCTATGGGACTGCACAGTCTGGGACATATCTCTGCAACTGCTCAATGTAGCGACTTCAGAGATGGCTCATTTTAATTGTCTGCCCTTGCTCTTTCATCTGGTTCATGTTTCAAGTGTGTTGGGGTGGCTCAGGGGGCTTCGGGTACCGTTGGGGTACGTTTTCTAAGGAAACTACATTTCCCATGAGCGCTTGCTTCGAGTGTTCGTTTCTGATTGGCTCCCGCCGCGGCAGCCATTTTGTGCCTTTTCTAGAATGAGTATCCTACGCAGGGCTTGGACTCGCCTTCTCTCCTCTGCAAATTAACCCTTCGCCTGCCAGATAAGTGTATTTTAGTGATTTGTGGGGTGAAACTTTAATCTTACACACTCAGGGACGTGCACAGACATTTTGGGGGGCAGGGGCTCAAATGAAAAAAAGGGCACTTCTCATAATTATTTATTCAAAATATATATTTTAAAAAAGGGCACGAGGTCACTTTGGACAAAAAGGGCAGGTGCTCAAGCCCCCCTTGGTGTCTATGTGTGCACGTGCCTGTACACACTGTAATTGGGTGATTCTTTATACTATAACATTTTTGACACTGTGAGAATGTCTAATCCTTTGGAGCTTGGGGCCAGGCCTAAGACTAAGGACACTGTGGTCTATGTGTCCCCTATTGCGCATTGCTCCTCATATCATTCAGGGTTGCCTGGAGAATTCTAGGGTCATTTATGCTCAGCATGTTCTGATGTCCCTGAGTCTCTTCCAGGGGCCTCCAGCCATGCGTTAGAGCAAGAGTTCAAGGCTGCTACTAGGGACCGCCAGTCTACATTGCATCTCTTTCCATCCCAGTTACAGGGGGTCTTCCATTCATTGCAGACCCCCTCTTCAGTCAAATCTTCCCTGCCTAAACCGCAGGGAGTACCTGACGTATCAGATTCCTCTGAGGAGGAACTGTTAGTGTATTCAGATGCTGAGGAATGTTCTGCTGTGAGCTCCTCTCAGTTTTTTGGGGACCCCATTGAGGCTGATCCTGAGCCCTTGGCTGAGGGCCTGATCAGGGCTGTCTTGACTACCCTAAACATTCCCTTAGTTCAGGAGGTTTCTTGAGGTCAAGTCTACTGCCTTGCCAGTTTCTGACGCCTCCTCTCTGAAAGACTGGACTTACAAGAAACTTGAAGTTTCCCTCAAGTCCATTTTTGCCACTGCTGGTACCACCATGCATCCAGCGTTCGCTGCGGCATGGGTTAACTGGGCCATTGCGGTCTGGACTGAACAACTCACCCTGGCTGTCCGTCAGGGTGCTCCTACTTCAGATATGTTGCGCCTTTTTGCCCAACACTATGTTTCTGCTGCCTTATTTGATGCCATCCGTTTGGTGGCTAGGGTTTCCACCATGTCTGTAGTTGCCAGATGAGCTCTGTGGCTCAAGATCTGGTCTGCTGACACCACTTCTAAGAAAGCTTTGCTCTCCTTGCCTTTTCAAGGCACGTCATTGTTTGGGCCAGATCTTAAAGATCTGATTAGTGAGGCCACAGGGGGTAAAAGTACACTTCTGCCTCTGGTCTCCAGGAAGAAAAAGCCTCTCAAGCATAATCTTTTTTTCGCTCCTTTCAAACTGAGACACGTCCGGCGAACCAGGCAGTTCCCTCAGCTCCGCGTGCCTCCTCCAAGCCCAAACAGCAATGGAAGCCCAAGGTCTGCTGCAAGGCTTCCAAGCCTTCTTCGGCATGACTCACCAAACCCAGGTCCCCACTCTGCTGTGGGTGGCTGTCTGCGTCACTACCACAGCGTCTGGGAGGATTCAGTGGTGGACCAATGGGTTTTACAGGTGGTGGCCGTCTGTTCAGTGGCACTATACAGGCCCTTCTGGACAAGGATGTTCTATAGCCGGTTCCAGTTCAGGATAGAGATATGGGTTTTTACTCAAATCTCTTTGTGGTCTCCAAGAAGGAGAGCGGTTGTCATCCCATTTTTGGATTTGAAAGATCTCAGTTCCTTCGTGATCAGGACTCATTATCACCAGGAGTCCCTAAGGACGGTGATTGCTGCTATGTCCCCTGGAGAATACCTTGCTTCTCTGGATCTTCAGAATGCGTATCAACACATCGCCATTCATCCAGAGAGCCGGCAGTATCTCAGATTTGCCTGCGACCAAGGACACTTTCAGTTTTCAGCTCTTCCTTTTGGTCTGACTACAGTTCCTTAAGTCTTCAATTGTTTCCTGGGAGCCTTAGTGTCCATCCTCCATCGGAATGGCATCAGAGTTACTCCATACATGGCCGACCTGCTTCTGAAGGCACCTTCCTTGGAACATCTTCATCAGCAGGTTCAGGACTGCATTCATGCACTCAACCATCATGGGTGGATCATCAACATGGACAAGTCGGATCTTGTCCCATCTCACCGTCTGGTCTTCCTGGGCCTTCTCTTCGACATTCAGCAGACCATGGTGTTTCTCACAGACAAGGTAGCTCACCAGATCGCCCACAAGGTTTCTGCTTGTCTGGCTCAAGATCCAGTTCCAGCCAAGAAGCTGCCCTCTCTAGTGGGGAAATTCATCTCCACCATAGAAGCGGTCCCATTTACCATGGCTCACACCAGGGAACTCCAGAGGTTTGTGATCCAGGTGTGCAGGGGTCAGCCGGACCTCCTGAAGATGTCAGTATCCCTTCCTCTTCATGTGGAACTGAGTTTGTCGTGGTGGCTCGATCTCTCCAATCTGCTGAAGGGCAATTCCTTCCTGGTATCCTTCTGGACCGCGGTGATGATGGATCCCAGTCTCTCTGGCTGGGGAGTGGTCCTGGGTCACCTGAGTGCTCAGGGTCGGTGGTCTCCGGAGGAATCTCTCCTTCTCATCAACGTTTTGGAGCTTCGGGTGATATTTCATGGCCTTCGTCACTGGACACCCCAGCTGGAAGACTGCCCAGTCTGGGTACAGGCCGACAATGCCACGGCAGTGGCTTACATCAACAAGCAGGACAGAACACAAAGTCTTGCCGCTTGGTTATAGGTCCAGGCTATTTTGTTCTGGGCAGAAGAACACATTCCTGCCATATCCGCAGTGCATATTCCTGGCATAGACAACGTCATGGTGGACTTCCTCAGTCAACACACAGTGGACAGCGGTGAGTGGGAGCTGAACCCAGAGGTGTTCAACCTCATCATTCAGAAGTGGAGTCTTCCTTGCATTGAACTGATGGTGACAAGACACAACCGGAAGGTTCCGAGGTTCTGCTCTCATTGGAGGGATCCTCTAGCTATCGCAGTGGATGCCATGTCCATTCCTTGGTTATTTCCTCTGGCTTACATCTTTCCTCCCCTCCCCATGTTGCACAGGGTGTTGCGGAAATTGAGACTGGAACGCTGTCCAGTCATTCTGATTGCTCCGTACTGGCCTCCACAGGCTTGGTTTCCGGAGCTTCAGGATCTGTCAGTGGCGGAGCCATTCCAGCCCCCTTGCCGTCCGGATCTTCTTCTACAGGGTTACCTGTGGAAGGAGGATGTTCATCATCTAGCTTTGACGGCTTGGAAATTGAATCCTCAGTACTGAAGAAGAAAGGTTTTTCTTCTGGTATGGTGGCTACTATGCTTAGTACCCGCAAATCTGTTTCTTCTAAGGCCTACCATCATGTCTCGACCTTTCTATCTTGGTGTTCTGATAGGGACCTGTCTCAGGAATTTGATCTTCCTACGGTCCTGGCCTTCTTGCAGGATGGTGTGGATAAGGGTCTCAGTCTGAGTTCTCTTAAGGTTCACACTTCTGCTCTCTCTGTTTTCTTTCAAAAGCGCATTGCCATTCTTCCTGATGTCAAGATTTTCTTTCAGGGCACTGCTCAGACTCGTCCTGTCTTTAAGAATCCTGCTCCTCCATGGGATCTTAACTTGGTTTTGGGTGTTCTTCAGCACCCTCCCTTTGAGTCTTTGGCTACCATTCCTCTATGCATGTTAATGTGGAAAACGGTCTTTCTCCTGACAATCATCTCCGTTCGCCGTGTTGTGGAGTTACATGCTCTGTCCTGTAAAATACCCTTTTGGTGTTTCACAAGGACAAGGCAGTGCTTCGCACTTCTCAGGAGTTTCTCCCAAAGGTGGTTTTGGAGTTCCATATCAATCATTCTGCCTTCACCCCACCTCTGACAAGGAGAGGGATCTCCGCTTGTTAGATGTGGTGCGTTGTCTTAAGTTTTATGTACCTCACACTGAGTCTATCAGGCAATCTGACACACTGTTCGTCATTCCTGAGGGTCCCAGGGCAGGAAGACCTGCATCCAAAGTGACTATTGCATCTTGGATCAAGACCACTATTCATAAGGCCGACGAGCTAAGGAAGAATCCCGCTCCCTTTCGGGTCACGGCTCATTCTACAAGATCTATTGGAGCTTTTTGGGCTTACAAGAATCAGGCCTTTGCAGATCAGTTGTGCAAGGCTGCCACTTGGTCGTCTGCGCACACCTTTTTGAAGCACTACCTTTTTGATGTGCTGGCATCAGCTGACGCCAGCTTTGGGAGGATGGTCCTGGAGGCAGTCTTGCCTGTCTAGGATCTTCTTCGGTTCTTGGTGCCTCCTTCACTTTTGAGCCCTGTTGGCTATAGTTCAGTGTGCTGTGTAACAGTTGGGGTGTTGTTTCCCTGTTCAGTGTCTGTTGACACTCCCTTGTTGTTGGGCTATCTCTGATCTGATGGTTCATGTCTGCTCTGGTAAATTTGGGGGCCTTGTGCCTGGTCCTTGCCTTACTTCCCGCCTCTTGGAAACTCAATGGTTGGACATTCCAGAGTTACCAGTAACCTGTATTGGACGACAGAGAAAATAGGATTTTAGTCTTACCTGTTAAATCCTTTTCTCGTAGTCCATATAGGTTACTGGTCTCCCACCCTGTCAAGGGACCATGCTTGGCTCTCCTGTGGCAGACCGTGGGGGTCCTTCGGGGTCATGCTCACAGGAGTCTTCTTTCCCTTCTACTCTCTAGTCAATAATTAGTGTCTCAAATCTTACTGGAGCTGGTTTGCTAGCTGCAGCCAAGGAGAGAAGGTAGGCTCCACCCCTGCATACAATTCTAGAATTGTTTCTGCCTATTTAAAGGGGCAGATCACCTACCCAGAGTTACCAGTAACCTGTATGGACAAAGAGAAAAGGATTTAACAGGTAAGATTAAAATTCTCTTTTAATTAGGTGTGCAATGCATTGCATAATGTTGCACAACACTCTGCTCCTTAAAGGGGACCTGCCACCTTAAAACAAGTTTAGTTCAGTTTATAGAGAATTAAAATCTGCATTTAAGTTGCAATAACATAAATAGTTTTTGATAAATTAACCATTATGTTTTAGTGGCACAGTGTGACACTTTATGCTAATTTCCTAGCATAATATGCTCATTAATTATGTTCAAGGCCAAACTTAGGCTTGCTGTGGTATAAGACACTTCCCCTAAATCAGTGTTTCCCAGTCTTTCAAGAGTGCTGCATCCCTCTAAAAGACTCTTTACAATTTTTGACTTTTGAGAGTCAGTTATATCTCTTTTTGCCTGAGGAAATGAAGCTGCCTAATAATTATGCACACCATGACATAGGTTGTTCATCTCCTTAGGCCCCGCCCTCTCTCATTACATAAATATACTTCACCTGATATGTTTAAATCCAATAAGCATTCAAGTTTATACAGCTTGGAGTTGGAAAAAAATACATAAAAATGATGACATGGTCAAAATACTCACTTGTCTATTGTGCATAGTGTAATGTGACACTATATGCCATCAGTATATAAAGGCTGACTTCTCCAAAGCATTTATATTACAAACAAATGAATAGTATAAGGTATAGGCAGTTTTTAATTCTCTTTAAAATTAGCTAAATTTATTGTAGGGTGACAGGTCCACTTTAAAGGGTTTAAATTCTCAATAAATTGCAGTGATGTGTATCTGCGTAGACACCCAGAACTGAATCTTTGGACCCTTGTTTATGAAGCTCTGTGAAAGGATATGACATTACTCGGACATTGTTCTCAGAGGCATATTAGCAGTAACTCAGATTATACAGAACTTCAAATTGGTATTTTGATCCCTTTCTTGATAACGAACCAAATTTAGTTACAGGTGATAAATGTATTGTTAACTTTAAAGAGAGAGTAATAATTAATATGTAAAAAATATATGTTGTAGGGATTTTGCCCCTGAGTAAAAAAGGGCACTCCCACTGCTAAAAGGTTTTTTATTCAAAAGTTATTACAGCTCAAACTTGGATTTTTTTAGGTGCAATGTCACAGTGGCCTGAAAAATGTACAGTGGCGCTGTTGTTACACTATCCTCTGGAGATTTATGGTCAACTGACCAGAGCTGTCCATAGGGTGGTGTAGCAACAGTGCCATTGTACAGTTTCAGGCCATTGAGATATTGCACCTAAAAAAAGCAACTTTGAGTTGTAATAACATTTGAATAAAACAGCAGTGGGAGTACACTTGTTTTACCCAGAGGGATAAACCCTACAATATATATTTTTTAACATTCTAAATATTGCTATATCTTTAAATCTATTTCTCCATTACGAAGTTGTGAGATAAAATCCTGTAATTAATGCAATAGATGCATGCAACTGAATCCAGTCCAAAAAATGAAAATTTCCTCATAAATCTAAAGAACCCTTTCACTAACAAATACGGATATTTTATTCTTGGTAAAACAATGAATAATTATATATATGCAATGTACACGCATTCTTTTTCCCAGAGAGGTAGATTGTAGTAGCCCTCACTCACATTCCCATTTGGCAAGATGCAATTGTTGAAAGAAAAGGGCAGCAACACTGGGACATTTTCAAGTAGACGCCAAGACAATTTTTATTTAACCCTTTAAGTGCCAGGTGGCTAGGCAAACGTACTTCTCTGGCATTCAAAAGGCTAATCCTGTGGTCATGGTTTCAGTCCAACATGGGCCTTCCATGTTGGACTGAAAACAGTGACCAAAAAATGAACTAAAAATTACATTTGATTCTACTTGAAATATTTCCACAGATGCTGCCTTTCTCTTTCTAGACACAAGCACACGCACACCCATATATGTGTGTGCATATGAGACAGATAAGGATTTGTTCTCTAAACCACATATGCAGTTGGTACAAAAGCAGCTTGTACAACACATTGTTAGCACAACTAATTGTACAAAGTTAGTGAGGCTGGGATGTGCGTAATAAAGTAGCAATGCTGGGAGAAACATCTGCATAATAAGGAGCAAATAAAAATTGTTATTGAATTACACTGGCAACATCTCTAGCATTTAATGGGTTCAAAGTCCCCCATTTAATCAATCGGAACTTGGGGAATTGTTTTGCTCTACTTTACCTAAGTACATAAAGTAAGCAGCTGTCTCTCACCTCATGTAGCGCCTGCGGCTGGCTTGTAGAGTTGTCTGGATTGGTACACTGAATGACTGCCTGTGTGCTACCGGCTGCATCCACATCTCTTCTCTAAGCAGTGCCATCAATAAAAAGGTGAAACATACACACACACAGATCTCCAGCAGCTAAGCCCAAACCCCAGCCATCAGCACTGCAGAATTCCCACAGCTGCTCCAATGTACGAACCACCAGGGACATCTATTTGTGCTTATTTGCTGCCATAACACTCCTTCAGACTTAAGCGCTTAAAAGTAATAAAAAAAAAAAAAAAAAATTGAAAACTTGCTGTAATGACCAACAAAGAGTTTACTGTGTACAAAAACAACAGGCCTATAATAAAAGCATATTTTATCGCCTGGGTGTTTCAGCTTCAGCAACTGATATGTTTCTATAGAAACCTTTACTCCTGTGGGAAGTTGTGTCTCTAGAGCTCGCTGTAAACCTGAAAGGAAAGGAACTGCCTTTTTACAGCTACTGTGTATACGGTGTCAGAGGCGAAGCCAAGACAGACACATGTGAAGCTTAGCTGTGCAGTGAGGATACTACTAGTTTTGTTTTTGTAGGAGCAAAGAGAGTGATCATTTATAAGCTTATATTTGTCATCCCACATTTCCAGGGATAACCAGTGGTTTTGACTCTGTCCCTCGATCCTGCTACTGCACACAACTCTGGTCCTTAAAGAGTTCATTTTAACCCCATATTCCTTCTGCACTTTGAGATGTTTTAGCCAGAGGTGTAATTCTGGTGCAAACTAACTGTATCGCTGGGGAAATGTAAAATTCTCATGAATTTAAATTAGTCTTTTAACTGCTTGAATGTTGGAGAGGGCTTTTATACATGGCGTGCCAAACCATATCCCCTAACATATCTTTCCTTACCATTATCTCCCCTCACTGCTACCTACTGTCTCTCATATCTCTCTTCTCTGCTACCTCCTCTTACAGCAATCTCCCCTTACTACTACATCCCCTCACTAGTTCCTCCTTTCACTACTACCTCCCCTTGCTGCTACATCTCTACCTTCCATCTCTGACACCTCTAATAGCAGGTACCTTGCATCTCCACTACCTACCCTCACCACTACACTACTGTCTCACTACCACTTTACAGTTACCTCATTTTACAGCCACCAACTCTCACAGCAACCTCCCCTAACTGCTAACTCCTCTTACAGCCACCTCTCCTCACAGTTACCTCCCCCAGCTGCTATATCCTCCCATTATGGAGAAACAAAGGGCTGAATTCTATTGCAGGAGATAAATGTTACCTCATGTTTTATCAAAAATATCCTACTGAAATCTATGGGGAAACCCGGAGATAAAATTAGCACATGCAATAGTATCCAGTCCAAAGAGAGAAGGCTTTTCTTGTGCAATATCCTTTTCACTATTTAAACTAACCACACAATTACCCTTAGACAGCTACTCACTACATAGATGCTGAAAATGCACTTATGTGCAGACCAGCTATATAGCTTCTTAACAGTGCTATTATCGGGCGCAAGTGCCACAATTTGAAGCAATCCTTCTTTTTCTGAGACTGACTGCCAGGCTTCTTGCTTTAGAGCCGTCTGTGCACCTGCGCCGTCAGTCCCTTCCGGGACCTTAAGGTACCATGCAATGCCTCATAGAGAAGTCAAGGATGGACAGCGCAGGTGCGCAGACGTCTCTAAGTCAAGATGTCTGTGTGCAAGTCTGGCTGCTGGTCCCAAATGAAAAAGGATTGCTTTAGAACGTGGTACATGTGCAAGATAATATCACTGTTAAGAAGCAAATTGCCATATGCCTAATTATTGTGGGGGGACTTTATGTAGGGCGATAGTTCCGCTTTAAACAGCATCAGAAATAAATCTCCTCTGGTCTTCTGGTTGCTAATCCCAATGGACCCCACCCACAGACAAGATAAAAGAAAAAGAACAGGGGGCACCAATAGTGCCCTATCACACTATATATAAAATAGAGCTAACATTGCAATTACACTCATATTTGAGAACAGCTGTGTAATAAACATATGAAATGAATATACACAGCTAAACCAGCATACAGAGAAATTCCTACCACCTCTGTTCTGTTTGATATAGATACAGTCACTGTTCAATGCAGGACCAAAAATCTCCAAAAATGGATCTTCATCCAAGATATTTTAATAATGAATTAAAAGCAATTAAAATATACCACTGAATACTGCAGTACTCAGCAAACTGAACAGAGGCAGTAGGAATTTCTCTGTATGCTGGTTTAGCTGTGTATATGCGTATGTTTATTACACAGACCTTCTCAAATATGAGGGTAATTGCAATTGTAGCTCTGTTATTTATATAGTGTGATAGGGCACTACTGGCTTCCCCCTGTTCTTTCTCTTATCTCTGAATATTCTCCCAATAGGCAGAGTAGGCAACCACCAAATTTTAAGAGGTTCCACAACTGCTAAGCACACCCACATTCTGAGTTGTGGATGTGTCCAGAGCAATACCAATGGACCTGATTTATGGTGGACAGTTTATTTGCCAGTTCACATACCCCTGTACTGGCCATTATTTGCTTAGATACTAGAGAGGTCTCCAACATATATCAAGGGGGTTGAGCGCTTTTTTGTGCTTATATGTTAGAACAGTGCTGTCCAAGTTCAGTCCTCAAGGGCCACCATTAGGCCAGGATGTAAGGATTTCCGTAATTAAGCACAGGTGAGTTAATTAGTAGCGCATTCATTTTTATTTGCCCATCTGTGCTAAGACATGGAAATCCTTACATCCTGGAATGTTTGTAGCTCTTTATGACCAAACTTGGATATTCCTGTGTTAGAAGATAAGATTATTTTCTATGCCAGACAACACAGAGTGTGGCTAAAGGTGTAGTGTGTGAGGTGTGTGTGAGAGTAGTCGTTGGTGTGCTTTTGCCTAGGGTACCTGAGCTCTTCTTACAGCCACCTCCCCTCACCACCACCTCCTATCACTCCTGCATCCTCTGAAAGCAACCAACCATTTGTATGTATGTATGTATGTATATCTTTATATGGCGCCACACAGTGTACACAGCGCCTTACAACAGACGTATGTTACAGTAAATAAGAGGGGATAAAATAAGTGCCACGTTCATAGAAACAATAGATAAGAGGTCCCTGCCCCAAGGAGCTTAAAGTCTAAATGGGTAGTAGGAGGCAGATAACAGGGTAAGAGGGTGTCAAGTGCTGAGGTTACAAGTGCTGAGTTTGGCCAAAGGTAGTGCATTATTCTAGTGCTCCAGAAGATAAGATTTTATTTAAACCTAAGTATCTAAGGAAATGGAGCAGTTTTTCCATTTTATATAATAGTACTTAGTATCCCATAAGACTGGATTCTGGATTTACTCCATTCAGTCGATTTTACTGAAATAAAACAAAAACAGGGACATTTTTTAAAAAATCAGAGACTCTTCTTGAAAATATAAAAATTGTCAGAGTCTGAAAAGGACTGGCAATGCGATTATGCGACATGGAAATAAAAATTTAAACCAATCTTGTCATTTCATTTAAAAGTTGCAATCATTTGAAAAAAAACATCATTTAAGATAGATATTTCACCACCTATGACACTGCTACTGTGCTACCATAATGATGTATTATACAGCATGCACAGGGGCTGTTGCTAGATACTGACTGAGGGATTTAAGGCCCCAGGTCTTGCTGCCAGCTAGGAGAATGTAATAGTGCTAATCTTACTACCACTAATAGTGTAGTTGGGTGCATAGTGCACTAATAATACATTAGTTTGGCCCAAGCCCCAGATCTCTTGGGAACCTAGCAACTTCCCTGTTGTGCACATTGCAATTACAGAGGCCTTATCATCAAGCTAAAGAGGGGCAGTTCTTCTGGAGCAAATCAGCTGTACCATAAAAGACAAATTTCCATTCATTTAAATGTGGCTTTTAACCCATGAATGCCACAAAAGAATTGCAAAACAGACTACTGAGTATTTCTCTATCATACGCAGAAACCTTGCACCGCTATACAATGTAAACTAGTACATACAGAGGGGAAGTATAATGTAAGAAAATGGAAAGAGAAAAAAAAAGTTTCAGTAACAAATAAATGTCCAAATCTGTCTGTATAATAACTGTAGAAACAAAGTAACCCTTAAATGAATAGCCCAACAGTTCACTTGCATGAAGATGATAACATGAAATGGGATCAAATAATGAATGATGATCCAAGATGATCCGATGAAAACAGATTCCACAATAGTCATTCAAGGGAACTTTGTAGAAATTAATGCCTCTTCTTAACCCTCCAGCTGCTAGATTCAATTGCCCTTGTATACCAGCAAGAAACAGAAGATAATAACCAGCACTCGGGGGGAGATGAAGGGTAACAAACAGAGAGAAAAGAAATAGAGTATCTAACTGTAGACAAATTAACATTATACCAATAAGGTGTCAAGTATCTCGGTGCCCCTTGCCATCCTAATAATCTCGGGCCGTGCCCTCCTTCACCACTCTGAAGTGGCTGGCTCCTAAACTGCAGAACAGGATGCAGCTAATCTGCTTTTGGGCATAGCTAGAGATTCTAATATGGAGCAGTGCGGAAGCCATATGATATGGTAAATGTATTAGTTCAGACTTGCCTAAATTGGGGTGCATTGGGGTGACTGGGAAGCTTGAATATATTTATTCAAACTATGCAACCAAAACTTCATCTTGAAAAATGTGAGTCAACAGGTTGGTGTTATGAGCAGCAATGTACCCTACAACAAGGTCACTTTTAACCATCTGAGTACCTTAGAGGTGTCCAACTCACTTCAAAGTATTGGATACCTTTCTGGCACTAAAGTGTTTAAAATCTACATTAGGTAATGCAGGCTTATCTTCTGTTTACTTCGTTTTTAATTTGAGAAATTGAGGAGAGTCCTTTCATTCCTTGTACAATCAGGTCATTTTTTCACATGTGTATTATGGTGTCAGCTTTATGAGTTTTTTCTTTCTCTAGCAAATATAAATCCAAAACCATGTGGTCTGGCCATCCACCATACAACATTTGCTAAATAGCTGTAGGAGACAAGGACCCTGAAGTCTAGAAATGAGCACCAGGAATGAACTAGAACCTGCAATGGAGATTTCGATACTGTGCTGAGGCCTATAGTCAGTGATCAAGATCAATCAAAGGTATTATTACACTTCTAGTATATGAGGGGTGGCACTACTCCCAACATCGAGCGCCCCAAAGTGCACCAACACCTGGGAAAAATATTGTGGGATTGGGTTGGGGCAACATGAACTCTTGGGAGGTAAAATTTGTGATTATTGATGCATCTTGTGAGTTGAGGTTGTTTAGCAACAAAGAATGTATATTGTGTATGATTATTCTTGACAGGGAATTAATCTATTTATTAGGCACCAGACAGAGGGGCTGCCATTACCTGTTGTACCTGATCTTTCACATCAGAGTTCAGCATTCCAGAGAGCGCCCCAGAACAAGGTAACATATCCATTTATATCAGATAATGAACAAAGGGTTAAACTGAGAATCACTGATTTCTAATATAGTAAACTTATGACCTAAGAGCCATATGCAGGAAGTTTAAAGATGCAATTCTGGAGCATACCAAAAAAATTGCCAAGAATTCCATTGATTAAAATGAGCTTTGAATCCCTTGAGCGCTAGAGAGGTCTCCAGTGCATTACTTTATAAGGCATTAGGTACTTTGCTGATATTGAGTTCTGTTGGAATTTTTATCCCCTATAGTGGTATAATGTTCCTCTGCATAAGGTTCAGGTGTATACGTGGCTCATTCCTGGGAACTCTTCGGATCTGCCTCTGAGACTCAGGGGACAGAGGATAATTCACTGGGTGTATAGAAGCTGCAATACCGCTCCCAATTATTTACCTGTTCCACCCACTCCCTGCCTTGTTCTGCTCACTTTCTGCCTCATTTTGGGACAAACTCTCATCTTCCCTCATCCCAATCCCATTCACCTATATGAAGCCCCATTCATATTTGGACACTCTCTTCTCTACCCGTACTTGCAACTCCTGGGCCTGCTGCCATTAAACCTCCCAGGAATGGTCTGAATCTGTGTAAGGTTGAATCATTTCACACATTGCAGTTTAGTTTTCCTTTTGATTTATAGCTCCTCTAAGAAAATTTTTTTTATCACATACAATTACCTGCTAATTTATATATTTTAGGTATAAATGCTAACTAGCATTCACATACATTTCAAAGTGATGCATCAAACCCAGTGAAGGCTAGACAGGAAATTATATTGCCCCTTAAATGTCTCTTACCTAATGTAAACAGACCCAGTTTGGCTAGTCTCTCTAACTAAAATCTTCCAGTACCTTTATTAGTTTTGTGGCAGATGATATTTAATGTAGATAAATGTAAGGTTGTGCATTTGGACTGTAGAAACAAACTTGCTACATATACTCTAAATGGGAAACAACTTGGGGAATCCTCATATGAGAAAGATTTAGGAGTACTGATAGACAGTAGACTTCACAGCAGTCACTCAGCTGCTACAAGAGCAAATAGAGTACTAGCCTGCATAAAAAGATGTGTAGATGCAAGGGATGCTAATATCATCCTACCTCTGTATAAATCCTTGGTTAGGCCTCATCTAGAATATGATGAGTACAACAATTAGCATACATTAGCATTCCGTGACAAATATGAACATCTCCTTAACTGTACATTTTGGTTAACACGACATATAGGCAGCTTTTTTAATGGTTTTCAAATATGAAACCTTGAATCAAGGTGAAAGGTCTGCTATTAGAACAAATGCTCAAAACAATACTTCATATTCTAGATGAGGCCTTACAAAGGATTTGTAAGTAGGTATAAAAATATGTTTTCCGATCTCATGCATCTATACACCTTTTATGCATGATAATACTCTATATGCAGCATGCTTGTTTCTGCAACCTAAATATATAACCTTACATTTATCTATATTAAACCTCCTCTGCCACTTTTCTACCCATTCTCTCAGTCTATCCAAATCTTTTTTTTGCAGAGGCAAAAAACATTCTGCTCTGTATGTATTTCTTACACAGCTTAGTGTCATCGGCAAAGTCTAAGACACTACTTTCAATAATCATCAAGATCATTAATAAACATATTAAAAAACACTGAGACCAAGACCGAACCATGAGGCACTCCACTTGCAACTTTAGACCAACTTGAAAACGGTCCATTTACAACTCTCTGGAGTGCTCCATTTAACCTGTTCTCTATCCATGCACAGAGTTCACCTCCCAATCAAAGGGTCAAAAGCTTTGGTAAAACCCAATATTCTACATCAGTACTTTTGTTCAGGTTACCACTTGCCCTTTTCTAGAATGCAAGCAAGTTATTTTGACATCATTTGTTCTCCATAAAACCATGATGACTTTTATTGTTGGTCATTACCTAGTCCTGAATACTATCTGTTAGTAATGATTATAATATCTTTCCCACTATGGAAGTCGAAATCACAGCTCTAGAATTGCTGATCTTGCCCCTTTTTTGAATACTAGTAATATATTTACTTTCCTCCAGTTATGGGACAATATGCCTGGTGAGAGTGAATCAAATATTAAATATAATGGTCCTGCTATTCCTAAACTAAGCCCTTAAAGGATAGTAATGGCTGCTTTTAACAACGTTTAATACTGTAGATATTAAAAAATAAATTAATTGATATGTCCTGTCTCTCAAATATGTATAGTTTGAGAGATATACACTTATAAAGTTCCCCCCTCCTGCCCCTTTCACAGACATCAGCGCTCTAGCTGACATGAGATCCTGGGACAGGCCAGCGGCTCTGCAGCAGAGCTGAAATAGCACTATCTAACAATAAATACTTAATTGGAACGGTCTACAAAGTGGCTTGCAAGCACAATTTGTAGACCGTTCCAATTATGTATTTCTTTCTAGATATCTCTATTTCGGCTCTGCTGAAGAGCTGCCATTTGGTCACATAACCAGAATCTCATGCTGTCAGCTTGAGAGCTGACATCTGTGAAAGGGGCGGGAGGGGGGAACTTTGTAAGTGTATACCTCTCAAACTATATATGTTTGAGAGACCAAACATATCAATTCATTTATTTTTTTAATATCTACATACTAAACTTTGTTAAAAGCAGCCACTACTACCCCTTTAAGTACCACTGGGTGCAAACAGTTTTCTAGTCTGTTTTGGACTTTGTCCTCAGTAAGCATGTACACGATTAAGGAAATTCTCTATGTTTGCTCAAAGCCTGCCATTGTTACTTCATTTGTGTATACAGTAGAAGAAGATGAGTGATGTGACTAAAAGTTTTTTAGGTGAAAGATGTTACCCTGTTAGCT
Organism: Rhinophrynus dorsalis; assembly: GCA_037306005.1. Taxonomy (NCBI): domain Eukaryota; kingdom Metazoa; phylum Chordata; class Amphibia; order Anura; family Rhinophrynidae; genus Rhinophrynus; species Rhinophrynus dorsalis. The sequence continues at coordinate 389,036,721 of CM074720.1, read as the reverse complement.
GTAGAAAAAGCAGGAGACTGGTAGATTAAAAGTGATACTTATATTAGCAACTAAGTGGATCTAGGATGCAAGATTTCAATGCAATGTAGGTCTCATCTTCAGACATATTAAGACATTATAAATATGCCTGAAGAAGATATATACCTTGTCTTGAAAGCTTACATCCAATATTCACTTAGTTATCCAATAAGTTTATCACTTTTACTCTACCAGTCTCCTGCTAAAAGGCTTTTGGTGCAGCAGATAGTCAAGGCTGGAGGAAGGGTTCTTACAGGAGAGACAAGAGGTGTTGTGTTTCATTTTCATTGTTTATGAGGTTGTTTGGTGTATTGTGTCAGGTTTATTCTTCAGCATTTGATGTGTATTTGTTGTGGGCGGCTATCTCTTTTGCATTTTTTGAGGATTGTATCATCTAGCAAAGTTAGGCCAGGGGGCTCAGGATTGATTGCATGATGGTAGGGAAGGATTTGGTGCAGTTGGTTATAGCTAAGACTGGGACTGATGCAATTGGTAAAGGGGTGACAGCTTCAGTGAAGAGAATAGGGGAGTCTAGCTGTCCTGTGCTGCTTGCGACCGATACATGTGTTAGGGACGTGAGGATTTCTTGGCATATGAAGATGCCTTGTGTTTGACAAAATGCCAGTTTTGCATGTTGTTTAAAGGAGCAGTATACTTTTTATGAAAAGACTAGCAATGAGGGACGGTGCTGCCCATCAGGCTATATAGGGAATTAATGCACACACACGGATGCAAGACAAACACACATAGAGGCACACACGCAAATGCACACTCATGCACTGAGATGCATAAAGATCGTGCTGGCTCCCGGGGTGTGAGTGAGTGTGAGTGACACTATGGTGGAAGGTGGATCGTGCTGGCTCCTGGAGTGTGAGTGAGTGCATGTGAGTGCGAGAGTGAGTGATTGCATGTGAGTGATTGTGTGAGTGTGTTAGTGAGTGTGTGTGATTGAGTGATAGTGTGTGAGTGTGAGAGAGTATGAGTGAGTGTGAGAGTGAGAGGGTGTATGAGTGTGAGAGTGTGAGTGAGAGATTGAGTGTGTGAGTGAGAGTGTGTGACTGAGCGTGTGTGAAAGTGTGTGAGTGTGAGTGAGAGAGTGTGAGAATTATTGTGAGTGTGTATGATTTAATGTGTGTGAGAGTGTGTTTGAGAGTGTGAGTGTGTGACTGAATGTGAGTATGTGTGTTTTTTGTCTGATGTGTTTGTGTCTGTGGTGTAGGAGTGAGTGGCAGCCATTTTGTTTTTTGAGTTACTTGGATAGTGGTGAGCGGGCTGGATAGTGGGGGCAAGCCAACTCCCTGCATGATTTAAATCACTCCCCCATTGAATCACCCAATGGGAGCAGTAACTCCTCCTTACTTAACCCTTTGAGTGCCAGAGGGGTATGCAACGCATTGCTTTGCAATGTGTTTAGTACCCCTCTGGCACTCAAAGGGTTAAGTTGAGGTAACATAGCAATATAAAACACGGTGGCTCTTCAGTTGAGGCAACTTAGCAATATGCTGAGGGAACAAATAGAAAAATGGTGTTTGAGGCTTGCCCTCTGTAACATACAGCAAAGCATCTCTCTCTCCCTTTAAGGAGAAAGGGCGGGAATCAGGAAGCAGGAAGTGGAGGAGTGACAGTTGAAACAGACAGGTGACTGAAGAGATGAAAAGAGTTAAATTAAAGAGTTGCTATTAAGTTTATCCCTGAGTTTGTATTATATGGAAACATTACACTGTTGTACTGAAACAGTGTATGGAGGGTTACATTTATCTGTGGGAGGTGAAACAGTATGTTTGTGGGGTCATGATCCTGAGTGAGAGTGTGAGTGGACCAGGAGAAGTTATTGATATCCCCTACTTCAGGAGCGAGTGGCAGCTATATTTTTTTTTGTCAGTTGGATAGTGGTGGGAGGGCTGGAGGGGCGGGCCAACTCCCTGTATGATAAACACGCCCCCATTGAATCACCCAATGGGAGCAGTAATGTCCCCATTGAATCACCCAATGGGAGTTGTGTCTCCTAATGAGACATAAATTATGTAATGAGGCATTCTGTTCAATGTGTGTTTGTTTTCTGAGGAGACATAAATTATGTTCTGTGTGTGAGGTACCATAAATTATGCAATGAGGCTTATTTTTATATATATATACTAGCAATGTGGGACGGCGTTGCCCGTCAGGATATATAGGGAATTAATGCACACACACGGATGCGAGACAAACACAGAGACACACACGCAAATGCACACTCATGCACTGAGATGCTTAAAGAGCGACAGTCATACACACATACATGCAGACACATAGAGTGTGATACAGACATGCAACACACACAGTGAGAAACACACAGGCACACACAGAAACACACACACACACAGAAGTGAGTCATAAGGGGTGACTTATGTGTCATTGTAATGAGTTTGTGTTTGTACTGGCATTCATTCATGTAATTGAAATGCGTGTGGTAATTGCACATACTATGGTGGAAGGTGGATCGTGCTGGCTCCCGGGGTGTGATTACGTGTGAGTGATTGCGTTTGAGTGCGAGATTGAGTGATTGCGTGTGAGTGATTGAGTGAGTGTGTTAGTGAGTGTGTGTGATTGAGTAAGAATGTGTGAGTGAGAGTGTGTATAATAGTGAGAGGGTGTGAGTGATTGAGGGTGAGAGTGTGATTGAGTGTGAGTGTGATTGAGTGTGAGAGTGTGATTGTGATTGAGTGTGATTGTGATTGAGTGTGACTGCGAGACTGTAAGTGTGAGAGTGTGATTGAGTGTGAGACTGTGAGAGTGTGAGACTGTGAGAGTGTGATTGAGTGAGACTGGGTGAGTGTGATTGAGTGAGACTGTGTGAGTGTGATTGAGTGTGTGAGTGATTGGGTGTTAGACAGAGAGAGAGAGAGAGACTGTGTGAGACTGTGAGTGTGAGAGTGTGTGAGACTGTGAGAGTGTGTGAGACTGTGAGAGTGTGAGAGACTGTGAGAGTGTGAGAGACTGTGAGAGTGTGAGAGACTGTGAGAGTGTGAGAGAGAGTGTGAGAGACTGAGACTGTGAGACTGAGAGTGTGAGAAACTGAGAGTGTGAGAGACTTAGACTGAGAGTGTGAGAGACTTAGACTGAGAGTGTGAGAGACTTAGACTGAGAGTGTGAGAGACTGAGTCTGTGAGACTGAGAGTGTGAGAGACTGTGAGACTGAGAGTGTGAGAGACTGTGAGACTGAGAGTGTGAGAGACTGTGAGACGGAAACTGTGAGAGAGACTGTGAGAGTGTGAGAGAGTGTGAGACTGAGAGAGAGTGAGAGAGTGTGAGACTGTGAGAGTGTGAGACTGTGAGAGAGACTGTGAGAGTGTGAGAGAGACTGTGAGAGTGTGAGAGAGACTGTGTGAGAGAGACTGTGTGTGTGAGACTGTGTGTGTGAGACTGTGTGTGTGAGACTGTGTGTGTGTGTGAGACTGTGTGTGTGTGTGAGAGCGTGTGAGTGTGAGAGAGCATGCGAGACTGAGAGAGTGCGAGACTGAGAGAGTGCGAGACAGAGAGAATGCGAGACAGAGAGTGCGAGACAGAGAGAGTGCAAGACTGAGAGAGTGCGAGACTGAGAGAGTGCGAGACTGAGAGAGTGCGAGTGTGTGAGACTGAGAGTGCGAGACTGAGAGAGTGCGAGACTGAGAGAGTGCGAGACTGAGAGTGCGAGTGTGCGAGACAGAGAGTGCGAGTGTGTGAGACAGAGTGTGAATGAGTGAGAGACTGTGAGAGTGAGAGACTGTGAGAGTGAGAGAGAGAGACTATGAGAGTGTGAGAGCGTGCAAGACAGAGCGTGCAAGACAGAGCGTGCAAGACAGAGCGTGCGAGACTGAGAGAGTGCGAGTGTGAGAGAGACTGTGTGAGACACTGTGTGAGAGACTGTGTGTGAGACAGAGAGTGTGAGACAGAGAGTGTGAGACAGAGTGTGTGAGAGTGAGAGAGTGAGACTGTGTGAGAGTGAGACTGTGTGAGAGTGAGACTGTGTGAAAGTGACAGTGAGAGAGAGAGACTATGTGAGAGTGAGAGACTGTGAGAGTGTGAGAGAGAGACTGTGAGAGTGAGAGAGAGACTGTGAGAGTAAGAGACTGTGTGAGAGTGAGAGAGAGAGACTATGTGAGAGTGTGAGAGAGAGACTGTGAGAGTAAGAGACTGTGAGACTGTGTGACTGTGTGAGTGTCAGACTGAGTGTGAGACTGTGAGACTGAGACTGTGTGTGAGACTGTGTGTGAAAGTGAGAGACTGTGAGACTGTGTGTGAGAGTGTGAGCCTGTGAGTGTGTGAGATTGTGTGAGACTGTGTGAGAGTGAGACTGAGAGAGTGTGAGACTGTGTGTGAGAGTGTGAGACTGTGTGTGAGAGTGAGAGACTGTGAGAGAGTGTGAGAGACCGTGAGAGTGAGACTGTGTGAGTGTGAGACTGTGTGTGAGTGTGAGACTGTGTGTGAGTGTGAGACTGTGTGTGAGTGTGAGATTGTGAGAGTGTGAGAGTGAGACTGTGAGAGTAAGAGAGAGACTGTGAGAGTAAGAGACTGTGAGACTGTGTGACTGTGTGAGTGTCAGACTGTGAGTGTGAGACTGAGACTGTGAGACTGAGACTGTGAGACTGAGACTGTGTGTGAGACTGTGTGTGAGACTGTATGTGAAAGTGAGAGACTGTGAGACTGTGTGTGAGAGTGTGAGCCTGTGAGTGTGTGAGACTGTGTGAGAGTGAGACTGTGTGAGAGTGAGACTGAGAGAGTGTGAGACTGTGTGTGAGAGTGTGAGACTGTGTGAGAGTGAGAGAGTGTGAGAGACCGTGAGAGTGAGACTGTGTGAGACTGTGTGAGTGTGAGACTGTGAGAGTGTGAGACTGTGAGAGTGTGAGACTGTGAGAGTGTGAGACTGTGAGAGTGTGAGACTGTGTGTGTGAGACTGTGTGTGTGAGACTGTGTGTGTGTGTGAGACTGTGAGAGTGTGAGACTGTGAGAGTGTGAGAGCGTGTGAGTGTGTGAGAGCGTGCGAGACAGAGAGAGTGCGAGACTGAGAGAGTGCGAGACAGAGAGTGCGAGACAGAGAGTGCGAGACTGAGAGTGCGAGACTGAGAGAGTGCGAGACTGAGAGACTGAGAGTGTGAATGAGTGAGACTGAGAGTGTGGATGAGTGAGAAAGTGTGAGAGTGAGAGAGAGAGACTGTGAGAGTGTGAGAGCGTGTGAGACAGAGTGTGAATGAGTGAGAGACTGTGAGAGTGAGAGAGAGAGACTGTGAGAGTGAGAGAGAGAGACTGTGAGAGTGTGAGACTGAGAGCGTGTGAGACAGAGCGTGCAAGACAGAGAGTGCGAGTGTGTGAGACTGAGAGTGTGAATGAGTGAGACAGAGTGTGAATGAGTGAGAAAGTGTGAGAGTGAGAGAGAGAGACTGTGAGAGTGAGAGAGAGAGAGACTGTGAGAGTGAGAGAGAGAGACTGTGAGAGTGTGAGAGCGTGTGAGACTGAGAGTGTGAATGAGTGAGAGACTGTGAGAGTGAGAGAGAGAGACTGTGAGAGTGTGAGACTGTGAGAGTGTGAGACTGAGAGCGTGTGAGACTGAGAGCGTGCGAGACTGAGACAGTGCGAGTGTGCGAGACTGAGAGAGTATGTGTGTGAGAGAGACTGTGTGTGAGAGAGACTGTGTGTGAGAGAGACTGTGTGAGAGAGAGACTGTGTGAGAGACTGTGCGTGAGACTGTGTGAGTGTGAGACAGAGAGTGCGAGACAGAGAGTGCGAGACTGAGTATGTGACTGTGTGAGAGTGAGAGAGTGAGACTGTGTGAGAGTGTGAGAGTGAGACTGTGTGAGAGTGACAGTGAGAGAGAGAGACTATGTGAGAGTGAGAGACTATGTGAGAGTGAGAGAGAGAGACTGTGAGAGTGTGAGAGAGAGACTGTGAGAGTGAGAGAGAGACTGTGAGAGTGAGAGAGAGACTGTGAGAGTAAGAGACTGTGAGACTGTGTGAGAGTGAGAGAGACTATGTGAGAGTGAGAGAGAGAGACTGTGAGTGTGAGACTGTGAGTGTGAGACTGTGAGTGTGAGACTGTGAGTGTGAGACTGTGAGTGTGAGACTGAGAGTGTGAGACTGAGAGTATGTGAGACTGTGAGAGAGACTGTGTGAGACTACGAGAGAGACTGCAAGAGTGTGAGACTGAGGGTGTGAGACTGAGAGTGTGAGACTGTGAGAGAGTGTGAGAGACTGTGTGAGACTGAGAGTGTAAGAGACTGTGAGAGTGTAAGAGACTGTGAGAGTGTGAGGGACTGTGAGAGTGTGAGGGACTGTGAGAGACTGCGAGAGAGACTGTGTGAGACTGCGAGAGAGACTGTGAGAGTGTGAGGGACTGAGAGTGTGAGGGACTGAGAGTGTGAGGGACTGAGAGTGTGAGGGACTGAGAGTGTGTGGGACTGAGAGTGTGTGGGACTGAGAGTGTGTGGGACTGAGAGTGTGAGGGACTGAGAGTGTGAGGGACTGTGAGAGTGTGAGGGACTGTGTAAGACTGCGAGAGAGACTGCGTGAGACTGCGAGAGAGACTGCGTGAGACTGCGAGAGAGACTGAGTGTGAGACTGTGAGTGTGAGACTGAGAGTGTGTGAGACTGTGAAAGAGACTGTGTGAGACTGCGAGAGAGACTGTGAGAGACTGTGAGAGTGTGAGACTGAGGGTGTGAGAGAGAGAGTGTGAGAGACTGTGTGAGACTGTGAGACTGAGAGTGTAAGAGACTGTGAGAGTGTAAGAGACTGTGAGAGTGTGAGGGACTGTGTGGGACTGCGAGAGAGACTGTGTGAGACTGCGAGAGAGACTGTGTGAGACTGCGAGAGAGACTGTGAGAGTGTGAGACTGAGAGTGTGTGGGACTGAGAGTGTGTGGGACTGAGAGTGTGAGGGACTGTGAGAGTGTGAGGGACTGTGAGACTGCGAGAGAGACTGCGTGAGACTGCGAGAGAGACTGTGAGTGTGAGACTGAGACTGCGTGAGACTGCGAGAGAGACTGAGTGTGGGACTGAGAGTGTGTGAGATTGTGAGAGAGACTGTGTGAGACTGCGAGAGAGACTGTGAGAGTGTGAGACTGAGAGTGTGAGACTGAGAGTGTGAGACTGAGAGAGTGTGAGAGACTGTGTGAGACTGAGAGTGTAAGAGACTGTGAGAATGTAAGAGACTGTGAGAGTGTGAGAGTGTGAGGGACTGTGTGAGACTGCGAGAGAGACTGTGTGAGACTGCGAGAGAGACTGTGTGAGACTGCGAAAGAGACTGTGTGCGACTGCGAGAGAGACTGTGTGAGACTGAGACTGTGTGAGACTGAGACTGTGTGAGACTGAGAGTGTGTGAGACTGAGAGTGTGTGGGACTGAGAGTGTGTGGGACTGAGAGTGTGTGGGACTGAGAGTGTGTGGGACTGAGAGTGTGTGGGACTGAGAGTGTGTGGGACTGAGAGTGTGTGGGACTGAGAGAGTGTGAGGGACTGTGTGAGACTGCGAGGGACTGTGTGAGACTGCGAGAGAGACTGTGTGAGACTGCGAGAGAGACTGTGTGAGAGTGCGAGAGAGACTGTGTGAGACTGCGAGAGAGACTGTGAGAGACTGTGAGACTGAGAGTGTGAGACCGTGTGAAAGTGTGAGACAGAGTGTGAGACTGAGAGTGTGAGACTGAGAGTGTGAGACTGAGAGTGTGAGACTGAGAGTGTGAGACTGAGAGTGTGAGACTGAGAGTGTGAGAGTGTGTGAGAGTGTGTGAGAGTGTGAGACTGTGTGAGAGTGTGAGACTGTGTGAGAGTGTGAGACTGTGTGAGAGTGTGCGACTGTGAGATTGAGAGTGTGTGCGACTGTGAGACTGCGACTGTGAGACTGCGTGAGAGTGTGAGACAGAATGTGTGCTTTGCAATGCGTTGCTTACCCCTCTGGCACTCAAAGGGTTAAGTTGAGCTAACATAGCAATATAACACACGGTGGCTCTTCAGTTGAGGCAATGTAGCAATATGCTGAGGTATCAAATAGAAAGTGGTGTTTGAGGCTTGCCCTCTGTAACATACAGCAAAGCATCTCTCTCCCTTTAAGGAGAAAGGGTGGGAATAAGGAAGCAGGAAGTGGAGGAGTGACAGTTGAGACTGTGAGGTGACTGAAGAGATGATGAGTTAAATAAGAGTTGCTATTAAGTTTGTATTTTATGGGAACATTACACCCTCATACTGAAACAGAGTGTATGGAGGGTTACAGTTATCTGTGGGAGGTGAAACAGTGTGTTTGTGGGGTCATGATCCTGAGTGAGAGTGTGAGTGGACCGGGAGAAGTTACTGATATCCCTACCTCAGGAGCGAGTGGCAGTTATATATTTTTTTTTTTGTCAGTTGGATACTGGTGGGCGGGCTGGAGGGGGCGGGCCAACTCCCTGTATGATAAACACGCCCCCATTGAATCACCCAATGAGAGCAGTAAAGTCCCCATTCAATCACCCAATAGGAGTTGTGTCTCCTAATGAGACATAAATTATGTAATTAGACATTCTGTTCAATGCGAGTTTCTTTTCTGAGGAGACATAAATTATGTTCTGTGTGTGGGGTACCATAAATTATGCAATGAGGCTTATTCTTTTATATATATAGATATATATATATATATATATATATATATATATATTTATTGTACTCAATTTCCTGTTGAGTAACATAAGTTTACTCCCACTGCTGAGATGCATATTTCGAGAGTTATTACTGTTTAAACCTGTGTTTTTTGTCATTGGCAGTGCCTTCTAGTGGTTAAATTCCAGTTAGATATTCTGTTACATTCTAATGGAGAAGAAAGTCAGTGACTTACAGTTTCTCCTTAGTATGTGATTGAAACTGCCAAGTCCCTTCCTGTCAGTTAGAACAATCAGGAAGTAAACACAGTAAATTCACTTCCTGATTAGTTGAACTGTTATAAAGTTTGAATAAAACAACTGACAGTGGTGGGAATGACCTTGTTTCACTCAGTGGGAAATGATCTATAACATAAAGGTTTTCATTAAAAAAAAGTTTACTGCTCCTTTAAGAGATGAGAGGCAGATCTAGAGTTGCTTCCGGTGGAGCTCAGGACACATTTGTTTTGTATTGGAGAGGTGATAGATTTATTAAGTTTGGGGGAATAGCTAGGTCATCAGTAGAGTGAAATCTGATACATTTAAAAGTTATGTTAACTGCTTCTTAGTTATAGATTTCTCTCCTACAGATATGTGGATCTTAACCCTTTGAGTGCCAGAGAGGTATCTAATGCATTACAGCACAATGCATTGGATAACTTTCTGGCACTCAAAGGGTTAAGCCATTCATATATATTCATTGGGCAGGAAAGAGGGCAGAATCTTGGCTCTTGTTTTGCAAGAAGGGAGAGTAAGATGGAGAGGCTTACAGTGGTAACGTCACTTTGTAACACATACGTGGTTTTAAGGAGCTTTCAAAAGCACGTATTTTTTATATTTCAAACAGATTATGAGATATTTAGCTTTATTTATTTCTCTTTTGTATAAATGAGCTATTACTTCCTTTTATGAAGTGCCAGTTGGGATGGGGTGGCTGTGGCTGACATATTTGCACAAACTGAAAATGAAATAATGTGAAATATATTGTAATTTAGTGTTTTGAATTAAAACAATGAAAAACACAAATATAGGTTCTTTAGAAAGCACTCTCATTTGTTACACAGTAGCAATTCCATTTTAAGAAGATTAATCTGGTACTATTTACTTCAGGATGTCAACAAGCAGGGTCTTATGGTTTTAGTCATTCATGAAGGGGGATACGTGAAGACGATTGGCTTAATTAATACCATAAAGATAGATCTAACTAGTTTTGATCATGTTTTACAGGGCTGTCATAGTTTGGTGGGAGACAGTTCCTAGGAGGAAGTGGAGAAATGCTATGAACCCTAAGGCACTGGAATGTTGCAGACAAAAATTGAATATGCAGGTCTCTAGGTCTACACTGCAAAGGGGAGGTGTGGTGGTCCAGGACAGAATACTGGTAAAGGTTTCCCACAATTGTAGAGAACTAATGATGTTCATTTCTCCTCTATTGGACAATATGTTTTTCTTCAGGGCAGTACTGAATGAGCCATTTTTCTTTTAGGTGGGGTTTGGAGATCCATGTAGGGTTACTGGCATGCCGATATGGCCTGTGATTTAATGTTCCTTGCCAGTTATACATAGTGGACCTGATGGTGTGGGTAGGTAGCCAAAGGATTTGTTGGCGCTCTGGTACATTCTGGTACATGCTTGCTGCTTGCAGTGCCTGGCCTTTGGACGTCTCTGCTAGACCTAAGGACCTGCAGCTGGTTGTACTGTGTCATGTGCACTTATTACTCTTGAAAGGGTTACGGTAAGAGACATCAATCTATTGAAAAGCTTTGGCCATTACACACCCAAATGGCTGTCTGAGTTATTTTGGGGAGTTGGGTTTTTTTGGTAGTAATTATACTGAGCACTTATGCATACTTCACTTTGTACCTTATAAAACAGCATGAGCATTTTGTACTTTTTATCAGCACAAAAAGAAAGAGGGTTCTGCTAGGTTCATTCTGCAGGTACTCAGACTAAGGAGTGATCACAAACATAGACGACAAAGAGATTATTTTTACTGGACCAAACATATCATGCCATATAAATACATTGTCTATTATATACATATATCATCACTTCTGTGCCTGTATATAGGCAACAGCAGCTGTGAGTACCTATTTTTTTAATTTTTCAAATGTTAGAAGGTATGTGGTGTATGAATATGATTTAAAAACACACAACAGATTGAACACATTTGTTGAACCAGTAGTGAAAATATGTTTTATTAACAACGTAATGACCAATGACGTGCCAAGACCATCATCGGTGTCGGTGTCTTATGGACCAGTGACAGTCCTGGCACATCATGGAATTTTGTAATCACAAAGCGCCTACACAGCCTGCCTGCCGGCCAAAAAATGTGCGCTGATCCTCCTGAGCACCTCACCACCCAGATCGTGCAGTCCTTAAGGGGTTAATATTAAAACCCACTGTTTATGTGAGGCCAAGCCTACTTTGCTTGTCTTCGTGGGCCACGCAGACTGACACAATAAGAACTAATTCTGGGACATTCAATTTACACTATATAGGGGACAAATACAAATTCCCATTGGGAAGGGTTAACCCCTTGAATGCTATTGAGCAAAACAATATATTGGAGATGTCTCTAGTAGTCAAGGGTAAAAAAGCTCCATTTAAACCAACTGATGTTTTTGGGAATTCTTATTTGCCCCCTATGGGGCAGTTAGTATGTTTTAGAATTGCTCCAGTTTATCAGCCTCCTTATTTTTTCTGACTTCAAGCAGAACTATCACCTACATTCAAACTTTTCTAGTGAGTTTTAATAGTTAACCTTAGATTAGAGCTGGGTGTATTTTTAAAAAAAATTGCGTACAAGTGCAGATATTAGCCCATCAAAATCGGGCACTTCCGCGCTCTGCGGGACTGAATGTCCCGCTTGAATTCCCAGCTCCCCCATGGAGCGCGTTCACACTTCCCTTCAAAGCTGGGTTTCTGTGCTGTAGCGTTACAGCAAACTCCATGTACAATGATACTGGGGTTGCAACCAATGACCAGTAGCACTGTACATGGAGTTTGCTATAACGCTACAGCATAGAAACCCAGTTTTGAAGGGAAGCGTGAATGTGCTCCCTGGGGTAGCTGGGAAGTCAAGTGGGACATTCAGTCCCGCAGAACGCGGAAGTGCCCAATTTTGATGGGCTAATATCTGCACTTGTACGCAATTTTTATTAAATACACCCAGCTCTAATCTAAGGTTAACTATTAAAACTCACTAGAAAAGTTTGAATGTAGGTGATAGTTCCGCTTTCACATTATGGTCCATACCTTATATTCCTACACAGCATTTGTTAAAGAAAATTCCAAGCTGAATAAGCCCCAAGAGATAAATAAAAATATAAATGTACATTTTCTATCCATGTGTAGGAAATGTGAGAAAAAGCACAAATAGTGTTACATGGAATAGTCTCCCAGCTGAAGTTGTAAGGGCTAAAACAGTAAATGCATTTAAAGGGTTAGTATTACTTCAAAATTACTATCCCTCATATTGTAGCCCTTAATAAACAGAGTTAAATGACACCAGCGGCATCTCTCAAACCTTTATGGTTTAAGAGATAACCTCTTTCACAGTTTCCTCTCCCCTACTGTCAGCGTTCTGCTGCCAGCAGGGGAATATGGTCCCGGGACAGGCAGAGGTTCTTAAACAGAGCCGATATCTCGTTATGGAAGGAAAAATGATTAATTGAAACAGTCTTCTATGTGTGCTTGGTTACCAAGCACACATAGAAGACTGTTTGAATGAATCATTTTTCCTTCCATAACGAGATATCGGCTCTGCTGAAGATCCTCCGCTTGATTCAGAGACCGGATTCTCCTGCTGGCAGCAGAACGCTGACAGCAGGGGAGAGGAAACTGTGAAAGCGGTTATCTCTTAAACCATAAAGGTTTGAGAGATGCCGCTGGTGTCATTTAACTCTGTTTATTAAGGGCTAAAATATGAGGGATAGTAATTTTGAAGTAATACTATCCCTTTAAGACCTTTAGGAATACATATATGGCTTTTCTTAGGCTATAAGTTTGAGCTTTTTTAAAAAAAATGGGCAGACTAGACTGCTTCTTATATACCGTCAAGTTCCATCAGACTTTAAAGTGGACCTGACACCCTGAACCAAATTGAGTTTGTTTATTCCCTTGAGAACCAGAGCTGTGTGCAACTCATTGCTACATACAAGTGCTCAAGGGTTAAACAGAGAATTAAAATATGTCTCTAAGTTGTACTTGCTATTTCTCTGTAAAATAAATAGTTTTTGAGAAATTAACCTTTTGTTTTGGTGGCACTGAGTGGCACTTTATAATAATTGTCTACACACTATGCTAATTAGCTTTGTTCAAGGTCATCATATCTGTCATTGTTCCCTAGTTTGTGGGTGCTACCTAAATTCATTCATCTGCCAGTGTGTGGTAGTTTTTGCACGAAAATGAATTAACATAAACTGCCAGACTGTGCCATCTATTTTCTTAAAACTATTTATATTCCAAAGCAAAAATTTACATAGCACATACAACCTCTTCAATGCTAGACCTCGATAGCATTCAAGGTCCTAAATTCCCCATTTAAATTAGCCTAGATGTCTCTATGTATCTCCATCCTTTATTCACATACATTTATGACACATTTTAAACCTTTCCTACCAAATTAAAAAAAATGCTGTCTGGTAGTACATAACTTTAACCCTTTGAGTGCCAAAGAGGTATCCAATGCCTTGCTAAGCAAAGCATTGGATACCCTTCTGGCAAAAAAGGGTTAAACCATTTAAAAACCAGAATAGTATGTGACTCATTGCAAAGCAATGCACTGCACACACCTACAGCCTTTAAAGGACTAAAGGAAGTATTTTTGATGATAATGGGGTAGATGTATAGAACTAATACTAACATATATCACTATGGCACTCAAAGAGTTACATTTGGCACTATTTTCACATATGCCTGTAAATTGCCTACATGTATAAATCCTTTCTTTATACCAAGTGCGGGTCAAAATATACAACATCATTTTTGGCCATGGTTAAAGTACATATTTGATCTCAGCCCATATAAAGAACATGTCCAAAATCTCCTTTGTATAATCTTAGTATCACTGTTTTTTATGATATGTATGAAATGTCAGAAAGCTGGGAAAAAGTCATACAATGTTGCAATAGAGACCTCTCATTGAATTTAGTATGCATGTGTAAAATTCATGCAAACATCTTTATACAAATCATCTAGCACAGACAACACAAAAGAACCCATTACTGATTTTGCCTTATATAATTTTTAATACCGCTCCCCCAAAATATAAAAAATTTGCACTTTGCAACAGTTTAAAAATAATGTTTTGCCACTGACTTGTCCACCTCCATCTCTTTGGCATGTTCTTGTACTCTGTCTATTAAAAAATATATATAAAATATCACAACAAGTGTCACAAAAAACTAGCAATTTTTTTGTATTGTAAAAATTGCTTTTGTATGGTACAAACTATTGTAATCAATACACATTATAAAACTCATACAAACACACACACATTTCCCCCATTGTCCCTTTAATCTCAAGGTGTGAGCTGAACTTTGGTTTCAATTACCCAATGGAGATGATGATCTTCCTGTCAGTATTAGATCAGATTATCCCTAGTTGGCTGTCAAATCAAAATTGTAATCCTCTCTAATGTCTGCTCCTCTCACATCTCGAAACTTTTATCCACAGACACTAACACAAATCAAGTTGCTCAAATAATATACTTTACCCGACAGGAAGAATAAAGATCCTTCAGTTTCCTTCTGGGTGGGTATCTTTTTGCTTGTCATCCTTCATGCACCCTTGATTGATCTTTGCTTAAAATCCCCTGAAAGAATTTTAAAGCTGAAGCTTTTGTATCCCTGAATACGAGGACTTGCCAAGGTTTTTTTTTCCACATCAGCCTGACTGACCTGTGAATAATTGATGAATATTTTGTTGTCGCTGGCTGAATGGGCTAAAATTGTACATAATCTTTTTGTGTTGAAGAGTAAGGAAGCTTCAGCTACTCAGTGGCTCATACATATTTTAAAAGGTGGCATCTGGTTTTGCCTTTCTAAGAGGCCACTAAAACCGTTACAAGGAATAATGGACCCAGGAATGTGTCTGGGTGAAATAATCACTTAGAATTTCAGAGTAATTTCAAAACAATCACCTTGGCAATTAATATACATAGTCATTAATTAATGTTTTCAGTTTACATAATTAACCATTTTCTACTGCTACAGGGACTTATAACATTGTAAACATACCAATGTTTAATTATTATTACTTACAAAAGGATATATCATTTACTTTCAGATAACAACAGTGAAATCTATTTAACCTCTTAACTGCTAGAGGCATCTGCAATTACAGTGTTTTTTTCCAGCTGAGTAGAGCATTGCTATCGAGACTCCATTAACCCATTGAGTGTCAGGACGGGGTGGAATGTATTGCACACTCTTCTGGCACACAAAGGGTTGATTATTTTTGCCCCCAAATTGATCTACTTTTTCTTTGATATATGGGGCCATTTTGGACAAACTAAAGAGGCACAGTTCTGGGGCCAACCAACTACATTATAGGTGTGAAATGATACTTCTGCAAATGTCTGTTGATCTAGATGTAGATTTTAACCCCTTGAATTCTTGAGAGGTTTCAAGAATGGTATGTCATTGGAAGACACGGAGAAAACATTTCCATTATCCTACTGAAAATGAGGTCTGTACGAGGGACTCCAAATCTGGCTATTTGGAGATAGAATAAATAACCAAAGAGAAGTATCTTGGTGCCCTTATGTAATATAGAGAAAGCAAAAAATTGCCATATAGAAAACATATTTATTTAACATATAAAGACATAATCAAAATAAAAAGATAATTCCCCTTTACTCTCTTAGACTGAGTGAGGTGAGGAACTAACCTCTTTTTCTGCTTTAGCTGACAAATCCTCATTTCTAAACAGTGAACTCTTCAGTTACCAGGTTACCCATTTTATCTGCTCAAGCTTGCCTGATCCCCCCCCCCCAACCTGATTTGGTTTCAAAAGATATGTATAGGGGACACAAACGCTCCTGGCCTCCTTTCTCGCATCTACTCTGGGCTTTTGTGCCCCACTCAGGATAGCAAACTAAAGCAAAAGCTGACATTGGAAGCTGACACTGGAGTGGAGCTTTCCACAAGCTCGTGTACAGGTGGTACCTGATAATGACTAGGTTACATAAGATATACCACTACTATGCTTCAGGGGGTGTCAGGGGTGGGGTGACCTGTTTCATCTGGTGGGTCTACCTGGTGGCAAGGGACTTCTGGGCTTTGGTGGAGTCTCTGATATTCACAATAAGACACCTACAAATGAATAAAGACTCGTGGCAGATGCTGCTAAGGCTTTGCCCGGGTGATCTGTCCCAACCTACATCAAAACTCATATCTCACATTTTACTGGCAGCTAGAAACCTCTTAGCTTCTCAATGGAAAGAATGCCACCTGCCAGAGAGGCAACCTCTGATTTATGGAAAATGTAAACTACGGAGAACTTAACCTCCCTTCTCTCAGACTCTCAGGCTACGTTTGCTCAAGTTTGTCTGCCAAAATTCCTCCATTAGACGGGTTACCATTACTGAGCTTCTACTGGAGTGGATTAACCATTGTACAGGTATTGTGTGGACCCTTGCATCCCTGTGGAGGGAATCTTGCAGGCCAAGTTTTCCCTCAGCAGAGTCTCCTTGGGGCTCTACTTACTTGCACAATGGCAATATGAAGACAGAAGAGTGCTGAGTAACCCTTTGAGTGACTTGGTCCACATTGTCTCTAATTTGTACTTATCCATACAGAGCCTTGTTGGGTTATTTTATTATATTATTTCTGTACTATTACAGTGGTTTGGGGGCAAAGATGTCTGCCGCTTCCCAGAATTAACCCTCTCTCTGCTGGTTTTCGCTGGTTTGAGTATATTGTGGTCACTATATTATTATTATATAGTTTTTAGGTCTTTGGGTACCTTGCTTGGTGCTGACTGAAATTGTGCTGCGGCCCCTTTAAGAAAAGGTGCCCGCACAGCAGCCATCGTTGCTCCATTGACTTTTGTGTGTGAACTTCTCTGGGACATAATTCTGCACCTGTTTGACATACAGAGGTCAGAGTGGGCTCTTTGTTCTTGTCTACTCATGCTCTTTCATGTCCTGAGTGTCTTGGGGGCAAGCGGCAATCCATGGCCAGAGATGTAGGCATTGCTAAGCAACAGCAACTAAGACTGCGTTTCTCAGGATGCACATTACATGGGCTTTCTTCCGATTGGCTGCCTGTTATGCAGTCACCATTTTACTTCTCTCTTGCTTATCCTGAGAGGCAGACTGTCCTTGCGCTCATTCTCCATATTAACCATTCACCTGCCAGATAAACACATTTTCTGGGCTTGAATTATTAATTTGGGGGTTCTATTATTGGTCTTGTACTAGTGTGAGACACTTTTACTGTCAGAATGTGAGATTCTAAGGGTCATGGGAGTAAATCCAAGACTAAAGACTTAGGGGCATCCCTGACCCCACTTGCTTACTGTTCCTCATGTCAGACAGGGCTTCCTACAGAGTATTCCGGTTCTCTCTGCTCGTCATGTACTGTGGCCCATACTACTCCTCCTGAGCCCTCCAGCACTGAACAAGAGCCAGCTTGGGGAAAAAAACACTTCGGTCTTCAGTAGCCTAAATCCCTTTCTCCCTCCATGGCATTCTCCAATCCTGGAAGTCCCCCACTACCTTTAAATATGTGGCCCCTATATCTTACAATATTCCTCCATTGCTGAGGAGAAATTATCTGAGGAGGAGGGTGTGGAAGGGGAATATGAGGATATAGACTCTTCTTATTCCTATGGGGACTCTTATGAGAATGATCCCTTCTCTCAGGTGAGGGTCTCATTAAAGCTGTTTTGGAGATGCTTCAGGTCACTAACACCTCTGATGAAGGGACTTCTTCTATGGATATCTTCTAGAGGTGTAAAAAATCGACACCGTTTTTTCATACTAATGCAGAAAAAGAAAAGGAGAGAATAGACTAATGGAGCCTGTGAAGGATATTGACTCTGCCCCCAAGCAGACGACGGAACCACCAGACTTAATCCCCAATTGATCACGACCTCCGGATCATGCTTGATAACAGAAGAGAACAAAGGAAGATACAGGGAGAGCTGGACCGTTGTTAATCCATCAATGGGTTATTGCACATAGATATAATAAAGTGCAGGGCTTATAATTTTATGTCCTTTGCTACTAGCCAGACCTGAAAAATTACTCGTCACTGCAAGCCAAAACATACCCAGCAGGGCTGAATTTCTACTCGCCAGGGCTAAATTTTCACTCACCATGGGCTAGTGGCGAGTGGAAATTTTGAGCCCTGATAATGTGTACTCACATGGAAAATCCCACCGATACCAAACTATGGACACCGGTATAAGAAGCCTGCAGGGAATATTGATGCTGATCCTCCCCGCAACAGGACCCCTCGATTAAGCATCCATCATTGATGTGTTTGAAGTGTCTAAAGTAGAAATAACCCTTCTCACAGCAGACCAAATGAGCAAGATATCATTGAAACTGTATCAAAAATGTATTAAAAGAAATTTTAAAGAAATTAAAAAAAAACTTCTAAGAGCTCTCCCTGTATCTACCTTTGTTCTCTTCTGTTTTCCTCCTAATGCCACTCTTGATCTGATTCTTCTGGATGAGTAGACGACCACAGATAAACAGCTGTCTATCAACAAGAGGTTCTTAGAACTGTACCCTTTTTCAGAGAGGGATTTGGTGCAGTGGACCTCTCCTCCAACCATTTATCCTCCTGTCTTCATGTTGGCAAAAACTACTGCCTTGCCTTTGTCAGATGAAGCTGGACTCAAGGATCCAGCTGATAAGAAACTGGATTCTATCCCCAGTTTTGAGGCCACTAGTGCAGCATTTAAACCTGTCTTTACCTTAGCGTGAGTTAATGGGACTGTTGCTATTCGGGGTGAACAACTAATGGAGGTTGTACATGCCAAGATTTCCAAGGATGACCTGTTGGTTCGTTTGCCCAGCATTAAAGAGATCAACACTTATGTGTCAGAGGCCCTGTTTGATGCGGTTATGTTGTCCGCCAAGGCCTCTGCCTTTTCTGTTTCTGCGTGACATACTTTGTGGCTTAAGATTTAGTCTGCCGACCAGTCTTCAAAAAAAGTCACTGGTTTCTGCGCTGTTTCAGAGCAAATCCCTGTTTGGAATGGAATTGAAGCAGATCATTAGTGATGCTACTGGGGAAATGTCCTCCAAACATCCTCAAATGTCCTCCAAACATCCCACTATGGTGAGGATTTTACATCTTTTTCATCCCAGCCAAACGGAGGTGCAAATGCCGCAAAGTTTGCAGGCCTCCCACGCACACTCCTCCCCCAAGCCCAGGCAGCAGTGGCAGACCAAGCGAGCTATGTCTGTCAAGCAATCTTACAAATTACTCGCAGAACCCTGGTCCGCATTTACCTGTAGGGAGGCATCTTCGCTTATTTCTAGACACCTGGTTATCCTCAGTAGCTGACCAGTAGGTTTTGCGGGTAATCTTGGAAGTGTACCTCATACATTTCGAGTCCCTTTGTCACGGATTTGAAGACTCTCAGACTTAAGGTTTGGTAAAATAACTTAACTTTATTAAAAGTTAAAGGCAGTCCCCGTAGGGTAAACATACATAACAATACAATAGTAATATAACATATAATAGGTTCTACCGGCCTTGCCTAAATACCGGGCAAGGCAGCCCAAGTGACAGTTTTAATGACAGGCTCTGCCGGCCTTGCCTATACCAGGTAAGGCAACCGTGAGATGACTTATACCGGTTCTACCGGCCTTACCAATACCGGGCAAGGCAGCCCCCACGGAATGCTGAATGTAGGCTCTACCGGCCCTGCCAATACCGGGTAAGGCAACCTTAAAGATGGTGAATTACAAGGTTCTACCGGCCTTACCAATACCGGGCAGGGCAGCCCAAAGGAGTACTGGAGTAGGCTCTACCGGCCCTGCCAATACTGGGTAAGGCAACCTACAGGATGGTATCGTCAAGGTTCTACCGGCCTCACCAATACTGGGCAGGGCAGCCTGAGCGAGTAGACCAGCTGTCAGGTGACTAAGACAGCATAGAGCATAAGTATAGAGGTCTTACTCAGCAGGAGTCTATTGCCAGGGATACTCAGACAACTGCAAGGAAGTGGACAGCGACTGACCACAGTACTGGACATTCAGGAGCAAACCAACGTCCGCACGTTGGGACTAATGGTAATATCGCCACCAGGTTTAATGGAGCAAACCAGCGACCGCACGCTGGAACCAACAATGTATATCGCAACCAGGTTTAGTGGAGTAAACCAGCGTCCGCACGCTGGGACCAACAACGTATATCGTAACCAGGTTTAGTGGAGCAAACCAGCGTCCGCACGCTGGAGCCAATAATGTATCTCGCAACCAGTTTAGTGGAGTAAACCAGAGTCCGCACGCTGGGACCAACAATGTATATAGCAACCAGGTTTAGTGGAGTAAACCAGCGTCCGCATGCTGGGACCAACAATGTATATCGCAACCAGGCTTAGTGGAGTAAACCAGCGTCCGCACGCTGGGACCAACGATGTATATCGCCACCAGGTTTAGTGGAGTAACCCAGCGTCTGCACGCTGAGACCAACAATGTATATCGCAACCAGGTTTAGTGGAGTAAACCAGCGTCCGCACGCTGAGACCAACAATGTATATCGCAACCAGGTTTAGTGGAGTAAACCAGCGTCCGCACGCTGAGACCAACAATGTATATTGCAACCAGGTTTAGTGGAGTAAACCAGCGTCCGCACGCTGGGACCAACAATGTATATTGCAACCAGGTTTAGTGGAGTAACCCAACAAAGTATGATCAGCAGCAAGAAGAACAATGTCGCCAGAGCGACAGCTGGAGCAGGAGATTCAGGAACTCAGTAAGATTAACCCGCAAGGTGCTGGAACACAGGAACACTGGAACTCAGTAAGATTAACCCACGAGGTGCTGGAACACAGGAACACTGGAACTCTAGAACACCGGAACACTAGCATACAGGAACACTGGAACACAGGATCAGCAAGTACAGCAGGAACAGCAGGAACAGGCCCAGAAGCCTGACAAGCAGGTCAGGCAGAGTGGAGTCAGAAACACCACGAAAGGGCAACCTGGAAGTGCTCAGCCTGGGTTTAAAAAGGCTGTGTGAGGAGGGCTAATCACAGACAGCCAATCATGATACTCAGCAAGTGGCTGACACTGAACAGCACCAATCACGGGCACCGTGATAGTACCCCCCTTTCAAAGACCCCCTCTCCCAGAGTAGGGTCTAGGCTTCTGAGGGTATTTGGCATGAAATATTCGTAGTAACTTGGGTGCATGAAGGTCCTTACTGTCTACCCAGGAACGATCCTCAGGACCATAACCTTTTCAATGCACCAGATACTGTACCCCTCCTCTACCTCTGCGGGAATCAATAATGTTTTGTACTTCATACTCCTCCTGCCCCTCGACTTCAACAGGACCTGGCCTCACAGGTGTGGTAGTATAATGGTTACACACCAGAGGTTTAAGGAGAGACACATGGAATACATTATGAATGCGCATAGAAGTAGGTAATTCCAAGGCATAGGAAACAGGGTTAATTCTGCGAATGATCTTGTACGGACCAATGAACCGAGGTGCCAGCTTATTAGATGGGACCTTGAGCTTTAGATTCTTGGAGGACAGCCATACTCTATCCCCGACTCGGAAGGAAACCGCTGGAAGTCTTCTGCGATTGGCATGACGCTGATGTCGCTGAAAAGACTGGCCCAATGCCCTCTGAACTTGTGCCCATGTGGAACGGAGTTGCTCTATATGCTCATCCAGAGCTGGAATCTGCTGTGATTGAAAGGAATCCGGGAGCAGACAGGGTTGGAACCCATAACTGATCAAAAACGGAGAGCTCCCGGAGGAAGAATTAACTGCGCAGTTCCTGGCAAACTCTGCCCAAGGCAACAAGTCGGCCCAATTATCATGATGGTCAGTCACAAAACATCGCTGAAACTGTTCCAATCCTTGATTGGCCCTCTCAGCGGCCCCGTTAGTCTGGGGATGATATGCAGAGGAAAATGATAGCTGTATGCCCATCTGTTCGCAAAATGCCCTCCAGAATCTGGACACAAACTGGCTCCCCCTGTCAGACACCAGCACCCTGGGTACTCCATGTAACCGAAATACTTCTCGAGCGAATACCATTGCCAGTTCCTTGGCTGAAGGAAGGCCACGGAGGGGTACGAAGTGTGCCATTTTAGAGAACCTATCTACCACCATCAATATGAAGGAGTACCCTCTAGACCTGGGCAATTCTCCCATAAAGTCGATAGAGACGTGAGACCAAGGGCGTTCACCATTAGGCACCGGCTGAAGCAAGCCCACAGGGAGATGTCTAGGGGTTTTGGCACGGGCACAGGTGGCACAGGCATTTGTAAAATTGGCACAATCTGCTCTCATAGAAGGCCACCAAAATAGCTGAGAGAGAGACCAGAACAATTGATCCCTACCAATATGTCCCGCAGCCTTAGAGGAGTGGTAGGTCTCAAGTAATCGAGTACGGAATGGCTCAGTGACAAAACATTTGCCCACTGGAGTCTCATGAGGAGCAGAGGCTTGGGATGCCAAAATCTCCTCTCCTAGTGATGAAGTAATACTAGTACGTATGGTAGCCAATATTCAATCGGGTTGAATGATAGGGGCTGGTACCTCTTCTCTGTCAACCTCTGCTTCAAATTGTCTAGACAGAGCATCAGCCCTAACATTCTTTGATCCCGGCAGGTATGATACAACGAAATTGAATCGGGATAGAAACAGTGCCCATCTGGCCTGGCGAGAAGACGATCTCTTGGCCTCAGAAAGATACGTCAGATTCTTGTGATCAGTTAGAATCAAAACGGGGTTTTTTGTGCCTTCAAGTAAATGACGCCATTCTTTGAGAGCGAGGATAATGGCCAGTAATTCTCGATCACCAATCTCGTAATGACTTTGAGCACTAGTCAGTTTTTTTGAGAAGAATCCACAGGGTCTGAGTGTACCGCCTTTAACCTGTCGCTGAGAGAGCACCGCCCAGACCCCAATATCTGAGGCATCAACTTCCAAAGTAAAGGGGAGTATTGGATTAGGGTGGGACAACACAGGCGCTTCAGCAAAGGCTACCTTCAACTTCTCAAAGGCCTCTTCAGCAGCCACCGGCCAGAGGGATGGGTTAGCGCCCTTGTGCGTGAGGTCAGACAGAGGTTTCACGATAGAGGAGAAGTTTTTAATAAACTTCCTGTAATAATTGGCGAAGCCCAGAAATCGTTGGATGGCTTTGAGGCTCTTGGGTTTAGGCCATTGTGTCAATTTCTCTTTATCCATGGCAATGCCGTCTTTGCCAATTATAAACCCCAGAAACGGTACACTGGTTTTGTGGAACTCGCATTTCTCCAGTTTACAGAATAATTTATTTTTTCGTAAGCGCAGCAAGACTTCAGACACATCCTTGATGTGTTGTGACAGGTCTTTGGAGTGGATAAGTATGTCTTCGAGATAGACTACAACACAAGATTGTAACATATCTCTAAGAACGTCATTGATCAGTTCTTGAAATACTGCAGGAGCATTACATAGACCAAATGGCATGACTAGGTATTCATAATGCCCAGATCTCGTATTGAAGGCAGTTTTCCACTCATCACCGGCTCTGATACGTATCAAATTGTAGGCTGCCCTTAGGTCCAATTTGGTGAAAATCGAGGACCCCTTAAGTCTATCAAACAGCTCGGTGATGAGTGGTATTGGGTAGGCATTTTTTGCCATCAGCTTATTCAGCCCACGATAGTCTATGCAAGGTCGCAGTTCGCCACTTTTTTTCTTAACAAAAAAGAACCCGGCACCGGCCGGAGAAGTAGATTTCCTTATGATCCCTCTACTGAGGGCATCTGCTATGTATTCCTCCATAGCTTGGTTCTCCTCACAAGACAATGGATACGTGCGTCCCCTCGGTGGTACTGCTCCAGGACTCAGTTCTATGCGACAATCGTATGGTCTGTGCTGAGGTAGGGTGCCAGCCTCTCCCTTACTGAAAACGTCGCTAAACTGCTGGTAGGCATCAGGTAGTGAAGGGGAGGTGCACAAGACCTTAACAGGATGGGTAACGCACTTATCCATACAGAACTGAGACCAAGCAGCAATCTCACATTTCTGCCAATCAAATTGTGGGTTGTGCAACTGTAACCAAGGAAAGCCCAAAATCACGGCATGGTGAGGAGAATTAATCAATTGGAACTGCTGCTCTTCCTTGTGAAGAGCCCCAATAGTCATGGACAAGGGCATTGTTTCAAAAGTAACTTGGGCGGGTTCCAAAGGTCTGCCATCAACTGCTTCAATAGCAAGAGGGGTTTCTCTCTGAATCCGTGGTACCCCATGCAATTCAGCAAAAGTATTGTCCATAAAATACCCAGCTGCACCAGAATCAACCAAGGACAAAACCTCAACCGAGCGTTGTGCCCATGACAATACCACCTGTATGGTGGGTTTAAGTGTGTCCAACAATGGGGACGATTGTACACCACCTAGGGCCTGTCCCCCAAGGTACCCTAGGTGTGTTCGTTTCCCGGACGTACCGGACAAGATCTTAACAGGTGACCATCCTTACCGCAGTACAGACATAATCCTTGTGTCTTGTGATACCTTCTCTGCGCCTTAGTTAACCTAGTGAAACCCACCTGCATAGGTTCACTTGGTTCCAAAATAGGTTCACTAGGTTTGGATGCAGAGGGAGGGTTGGGTGGGCAAAATATGCTACTGGACCCATTATTCTTTAACCGTACTCGTCGCTCTCTGGCGATTAATCTTTCACATATTCTGGAGTCAATTAGAATCACGTATTCGATATAATCGTCTTGGTCAGTAGGTAACTCTTTTGCTGCAATCTCATCTTTAATCTGGTCACTCAATCCTTGAGCAAAGGCTGCCAACAGGGCCTCATTATTCCACCCTACCTCTGCTGCCAAGGTGCGGAATTCAATGGCATAATCGCCAACCATGCGCCTGCCCTGTTGTATCTCCATGAGACGTTTAGCAGCAGAGGTAGTTCTACCAGGAGGCTCAAATACTCTCTGAAAGGATTGCACAAAATCACAAAAATTCTTTGTGCAAGGTTTAGCGTTTTCCCAAAGTGGGTTGGCCCAGGCCAATGCTCTGCCAGTCAGCAGGGATATCATGAACCCAACCTTGCTGCGATCACTAGGAAATGCGTGTTCCGTCAATTCCATAAATATTTCAAGTTGATTAATAAACCCTCTGCATAATTGAGGGTCCCCGTCATATCTCGGCGGCAAGGGTGCAGAAGCCGTTAACCCTTTGACTGCGGCCCCTGAGGGCTTAGACTTATTCTCCGGTGTCGGAATTGGCGGGACCACCGGCTTAGTACCGGACTTATCCGCAAGTACCGTGCGTTCAAGAATAGTTTGGATAGCAACCGCTAGCTGATCCAAACGTTGCTCGTGCATATCCATCCTTCAATGGATATTCTGTGCGTTACCGTCACTCTTAGTGTCTGAGGTCATGGCCCTTTCGTACTGTCACGGATTTGAAGACTCTCAGACTTAAGGTTTGGTAAAATAACTTAACTTTATTAAAAGTTAAAGGCAGTCCCCGTAGGGTAAACATACATAAAAATACAATAGCAATATAACATATAATAGGTTCTACCGGCCTTGCCTAAATACCGGGCAAGGCAACCCAAGTGACAGTTTTAATGACAGGCTCTACCGGCCTTGCCTATACCGGGTAAGGCAACCGTGAGATGACATATACCGGTTCTACCGGCCTTACCAATACCGGGCAAGGCAGCCCCCACGGAATGCTGAATGTAGGCTCTACCGGCCCTGCCAATACCAGGTAAGGCAACCTTAAAGATGGTGAATTACAAGGTTCTACCGGCCTTACCAATACCTGGCAGGGCAGCCCAAAGGAGTACTGGAGTAGGCTCTACCGGCCCTGCCAATACCGGGTGAGGCAACCTACAGGATGGTATCGTCAAGGTTCTACCGGCCTCACCAATACTGGGCAGGGCAGCCTAAGCGAGTAGACCAGCTGTCAGGTGACTAAGACAGCATAGAGCATAAGTATAGAGGTCTTACTCAGCAGGAGTCTATTGCCAGGGATACTCAGACAACTGCAAGGAAGTGGACAGCGACTGACCACAGTACTGGACGTTCAGGAGCAAACCAACGTCCGCACGTTGGGACTAATGGTAATATCGCCACCAGGTTTAATGGAGCAAACCAGCGACCGCACGCTGGAACCAACAATGTATATCGCAATCAGGTTTAGTGGAGTAAACCAGCGTCCGCACGCTGGGACCAACAACGTATATCGCAACCAGGTTTAGTGGA
Source organism: Rhinophrynus dorsalis (assembly GCA_037306005.1). Lineage (NCBI taxonomy): Eukaryota > Metazoa > Chordata > Amphibia > Anura > Rhinophrynidae > Rhinophrynus > Rhinophrynus dorsalis. The sequence goes on along the minus strand of CM074720.1, from coordinate 389,010,666 downwards.
GCAAACCAGCGTCCGCACACTGGAGCCAATAATGTATCTCGCAACCAGTTTAGTGGAGTAAACCAGCATCCGCATGCTGGGACCAACAATGTATATAGCAACCAGGTTTAGTGGAGTAAACCAGTGTCCGCACGCTGGGACCAACAATGTATATCACAACCAGGCTTAGTGGAGTAAACCAGCGTCTGCACGCTGGGACCAACGATGTATATCGCCACCAGGTTTAGGGGAGTAACCAAGCGTCCGCACACTGAGACCAACAATGTATATTGCAACCAGGTTTAGTGGAGTAAACCAACGTCCGCACGCTGAGACCAACAATGTATATTGCAGCCAGGTTTAGTGGAGTAACCCAACAAAGTATGATCAGCAGCAAGAAGAACAATGTCGCCAGAGCGACGGCTGGAGCAGGAGATTCAGGAACTCAGTAAGATTAACCCGCAAGGTGCTGGAACACAGGAACACTGGAACTCAGTAAGATTAACCCACGAGGTGCTGGAACACAGGAACACTGGAACTCTGGAACACCGGAACACTAGCATACAGGAACACTGGAACACAGGATCAGCAAGTACAGCAGGAACAGCAGGAACAGGCCCAGAAGCCTGACAAGCAGGTCAGGCAGAGTGGAGTCAGAAACACCACGAAAGGGCAACCTGGAAGTGCTCAGCCTGGGTTTAAAAAGGCTGTGTGAGGAGGGCTAATCACAGACAGCCAATCATGATACTCAGCAAGTGACTGACACTGAACAGCACCAATCACGGGCACCGTGATACCCTTCCACCTTTTCATTTCTTTTTGTTCAGTGTACCAAAAGAACCAAGCAAAGTATGCCTGTTTCAGGAAGCATTGTACATGCTAGCCAAGAAGGTTCTGATCCCCGTACCTCTCCCAGAACGCATTCAGGGAGATGGAATATTTGCTTTCTGTCATTGCAGCTATGTGCCCTCGGGAGAATCTGGTGTCTCTAGTCCTTCAGGATGCATACCTACACATCCCCATCCATCCAGAGAGTCAACACTATCTGCGCTTTACCTACGGCTCGGATCACAGCTCTGCCATTTTGCCTCGCTTCTGCTCTCCGAGTGTTCACCAGAGTCATGAGGGCCTTAGCGGCCTTCATTCACTCCAGGGGCATCTCCATGACACCCCATCTGGTCAATCTTTTGTTCAAAGTTCCCTTGGAGGAGCTCCTGACCCAGCACACCCAACTTCTGATCTACCATGGGTGGAATCTGAACATGCAGAAGTCCTCTCGGTCCCTTCTCAGGAACTTGTGTTCCTGAGAATGAGGTTCAACACTCACCAGGGGAAAGTTTTCCTACCAGACGAGAAGATCTCTCTGGTGATGCAGGAGGTGTCTCAGGCCATGGAGATGCCCTTGGCCATGATATGAGTATATGATAATGTTTGGCAGGCTGTATCTTACTCTCAGGTAAGAGTTGGTCAGGGAATCCAGCATACCTGGATCACTAGATTTCCCTCTCTCCAGAAGCCTGAAGAGACCTTCAGTGGTGGCTGCGCAAGTGCAAACTGGAATAGGGGAAACCCTTTGTGATACCAGAATGGACCCAGGTCATATAACCACCGGGGAAAACAGGAAGGTTACGATCTGCTGCTCTTGGTGGGAAGATCCTCTGGCCTTTGCCATGAACGCCATGTTGACTCTCTGGAGCTTGCATCTAGCTTATGTCTTTCCTCCAATTCCTATCATACCCAGGTTATTCCAGAAGATCAGGATGGATGATGCAACTTTGGTTTTGGTGGCTCCTTACTGGACCAGGGGGGTGTGGTTTGCGGACCTGTCAGTCTTTCCATTCAGGACCCGCTTTACCTCCCTCCTAGGCCAGACCTCCTTCTCCAGGGTTACCTGTGAAAGAGGATGTGGAAAAAATGGCTTTGACAGCATGACTGTTGAAGCTCATATCTTGAAGAGAAATGGGTTCTCCACTGAGGACAATTCCACTATTATTCAGGCCCGCTAGCCTGTCTCTTCCAAGGCCTACCATAGGGTATGGTCTCTGTTTCATTTTTGGTGCATGGACAGGTCTGTGTCCTTGCAGGAGTTTGACCTCCCTTTGATGTTATCCTTTCTCAAGGACGGGTGAATAAGGGACTCAGTTTGAGCTCCTTGAATGTTCAAATTTCAGCACTTTCTGTGTTCGTTCAGAGACGTATTGCCACCATTCCAGATGTCAAGATGTTTCTACGGGGGTGGTTCATGCCTTCCCTGCTTTTAAGGCTCCTACTCCTCCGTGGAACCTGATTTTGGTGTGTTGCGGAGTGTCACGGTTTGTTTGACTCACAGACACAGAGTTAAGATAAAAACACAGCTTTATTGAAAAAATAATAATAAAGAACCCTCACAGGTTCTGAACATCAACATATGTTACAGACACAACAGGTTCAAGTAATATAGCATACAATGTACACATATATAGGCTCTACCGGCCTCACCAAAATACCGGGTAAGGCAGCCTAGAAGATGGTGCAGTAGGACTGAGGAGGATCTACCGGCCTTACCAATATACCGGGCAAGGCAGCCTAAACTGGTACAGCAAGGAACTGAGGAGGCTCTACCAGCCTTACCAAAATACCGGGTAAGGCAGCCTAATCTGGTACAACAAGGAACTGAGGAGGCTCTACCGGCCTTACCAAATACCGGGTAAGGCAGCCTACTACTGGTGCAACACGGTGTAGCGGAGGCCCTACCGGTGCTATAACGGAGGTAGCAAAGCAGCCGGTTAGATGGAGTGGAGCAACCAACTACTGTATACCAGCGCATTCACGGAGGCAAAACATGCGACTGGAGGTTTAGAGTGGAGTGAACCAGTACCACGTACTGGACAAATATGAAGGCCCTACTGGTGCTATAACGGAGGCAGCACGAGCAACCGGTGTCTGAGTGAAGCAAACCAACTACGATATACCAGCGCAATCACGGAGGCAACACTTGCGACTGGAAGGACAGATTGGAGTGAACCAGTACCATGTACCAACATGAAGGCCCTACCGGTGCTATAACTGAGGCAGCACTAGCAACCGGTGACTGAGTGGAGCAAACCAACTACTGAATACCATTGCAATCACGGAGGCAACTCTTGCGACTGGAAGGTCAGAGTGGCGCTAACTAGTACCACGTACTGGACAAACACGAAGGCCCTACCGGTGCTATAACGGGGGCAGCACTAGCAACCGGTGACTGAGTGGAGCAAACCAACTACTGAATACCAGTGCAATCATGGAGGAAACACATGCGACTGGAGGTTCAGAGTGGAGGGAACCAGTACCACGTACTGGACAAACACGAAGGCCCTACCGGTGCTATAACGGAGGCAGCACTAGCAACCGGTGACTGAGTGGAGCAAACCAACTGCTGAATACCAGTGCAATCACGGAGGCAACTCTTGCGACTGGAAGGTCAGAGTGGAGCTAACCAGTACTACGTACTGGACAAACACGAAGGCCCTACCGGTGCTATAACGGAGGCAGCACTAGCAACCGGAGACTGAGTGGAGCAAACCAACTACTGAATACCAGTGCAATCACGGAGGCAAGACAAGCCTGTGGGCAGTGGTGCCAAACCAGGAAGGCACCGGAAGTCAGAATGTCACCAAGGCGACCAGAGTCAAAGAGGAACAGCCAAGTCGGGATCCAGAAACAGGAACGTCAGCCAGGCCAGGTCAGGATACCGGAGCAGGAACGTCAGCCAAACCGGGTTGGATACGGGAGCAGGAACGTCAGCCAGGCCGGAACGGTACACAGGAACAATACAGGAGGAGAGTAGTCAGGCTATCCGGGTCGGTACACAGGCTCAGAAACAGGAGAGAAGTCAGGCAGGCCAAGGAAGTACACTGGAATCCACAGACAGGCATTGCACTGGCATAGAAACACCACGAAAGGGCAGTGAAAGGGTGCAGGAGCCCAGTCTATATAGACAACACTGGGCGGGCTAACCACAGGCAACAAATGGGAAGTACCCATTGCTAACTGACAGGAAAAACAAGCAATCATGACCGTGATAGTGAGGCCTCCTTTTGAGACCCTTTCTTCCATTCCTCTGTGTCAACTTATGCTTAAGAGTGTTTTCTCCTGGCAGTTGTCTCAGTAGTCAGGGTTGCTGAACTGAAGGCTTTGTCTTCCAAGCCACCTTTCCTGGTTTTTCACAAGGATAAGTAGGTGTTTCAGGCCTCTCAGGAATTTTTTCCTAAGGTGGTTTTTGAGTTCCATATCAATCAAGAGATTGTGATACCTTCATTTTGTCCTGACCCGAAGTCTGACAATGAGGAAGATCTCAATTTGTTGGATGTAATTTTTATGTGCACCATATTGAGCCTTTTCGTAAGGCTGATTCTCTTTTTTTAATAACTGAGGGTAAGCTGCTTCCAAGATCACTGTGGTCTCCTGAATTAAGTCTACTATACGTCAAGCGAATGAACTCAGAAGAAACCTATTCCCTTCAAGGTCATGGCACATCCCATTAGTTCTCCTGGGCCTACAAGAATCAGGGCTCAGCTGAGCAGTTGTGCAAGACAGCGACTTGGTCCACCTTGCTCACCTTTGCTACGCACTACCATTTCGATGTTCTGGCTTTGGCTTAAGCCAGCTTTGGCAGGAAGGTCCTTCATGCTTTGCATGTCTAAGGACCTGCACACTTGATTACCATACTGTTGCTCAATTGTTTGAGTTCAGTTGGCTCTTGTTATTGTTAGCCCACACCAGTGGACTAATGGTCTCACAGCACCTATCCACAGGCAAGCTAGGGATTGCTGGTTTGAAAATGGTGCTTGAATACTTAGGAACCCTAGTGGTGTCCATGCTGCCACCAAAGCTGGAGTAAAGGTGCTGGCTGTGAAGCCAGATGTCTGATCCCAGTTGAGCCGGGGTTGGGACCAATATGGACACCCTATGGGTTGGTAGTAAGCCAGGTTCTGGAATCAACTAAGGCCCCTATATGCGGATGCTAACAGTAACTAAAATAGATAACATAAAATATAAGTCCTGAGGCCAAATCTGGCAGGATGCCAAGGATAGAGATCAGCTAGAATTGCCCGTAATCTAGGGCTATAATGACTCTACAAGGCCGGTAGCCCCTGATGCCAGACTCAAAGAGTTGGTGAAAAGGATGGGCAGAAATCCTTAAAGTAGTTTCCAATGTTCCCCTACTCCTCAAATGAATGGCCAGACCCAAGAGAAAAGCAAGCAGGACACCTAAGACAGGATAAGGTTACAAGGAATAAATGGAAAGGCCACGACCTGAGTTACCCAGACAAGTACCTGCTAGAGACAGTGCTGCAATCAGTAGAGAGCTGCAAGAAATGACTGCTTGGCTATAGCAGTAGGAGGCCCTGCCAATATAGTGGAGACAGACAACCACCGGGTAGTAGGGTAGTTTGAAGGGTACTCCCCCTGGGGGAGCTGATGCGTGGCCAACAGGTCATGAGGAAGGCTATCTCCCAGTGAAGGAAAAAGAGAAGAGAAGGTAAGGTACTCCTATGCTGATCGGATCAAGAGGAGGAAATCACCTGTTCTGCCCAGGCACAAGTAATGAAGGCCTCAGGGCTTAAGGGAGATAGAGAAAGCCAACATGCGGTGGCAACAACCCTGCTAGGAGAAGGGGAGTACGGAAGCCAGAACCAGAGGCTAGCCAGTTATATCAGGGTCAGAATAGAAACAGTTCACTATCAAAATGTTGCCCTAAATTTGGTGACATGCTTAAGAAAGAAGCTCACTGGCCTCCAAACACAACCAAACACTTAATCTATAACACCCATAACAATCATGAAATCCTTGCACGAGGAGCAAGCGTGACTGTGATGGTCCATCTCCTTGATTGCAGTGGCTGTGATGTGGCAAGCAAAGGGTTAATGGAAGGAATGGAATTAACTCATACTCACACCATCCATTAACTCTTTGTATGCCAATCACAGCTCCTGCAATCACAGCAATGGGGCATCTCAGTCACGCTTGCTCCTCTGATTTTGCTGCATGTAAACCTCATTCCACCATTCGGTAGACTTTTTCCCATCTTTCTTTGTTAATCATGTCGCTCCTGTCATGCGGTTGAGATTCTTATGTCACCATTTTCAACCTGGCGACATATTTAATGCGCAGAGCTGCTGCCCGTGACTTGGAGAATACATTCTGAAGGTCCTTATAGTGAGGAGGAATCAGATCAATAAGGGTGTGAGTCTAGCCTACCAACACCACCATAGGAGTCACTGAAGAGAGACGGTTCTCAGAAGACCCCATGCAGTAATCTCTCGTGTGGACCAACAGATCGAGGGGTCATGGAGGCGTAGCCATGGCAATCCCAATATAATGGGAGAAGATGGAGATTGAATAATATCTAAGCATAGATCTTCGGAAAGGAGAATGCGCATAGTGCATTGTAATCTCTCTGTCTCTAGGGAGATAACCCCAGGACGCAGTGGCGTGCCATCAATAGATGATACTGATCTAGAAAATAAAGGAATCTTACAAGTTTTAGACCACTAGAGATCAATAAAAATGCCAGCAGACAGTGTAGGTGGGGAATCTGTGGCTACCAATGGGCAAGGGAACATGGCTAGGGGGTCAGAGAGTGTATGTGGGGAATTTCAGGCTTCCAGCGGCCAATGGAACAAGGTGTGGGGGGGGGGGGAAGGAGACAGACAGTATATGTGGGGAATCTGTGCCTACTAGTGGGCAGGGGAACAAGGCTTGGGGCAGAGAGTGTATGTGGGGAATCAGTGGCTACCACTGGCAGGGGAACAAGGCTGGGAGGGGGGTCAGACAGTATAAGTGGGGAATCAGACCCCCAAGCCCTTTTCCCCTGCCCACTGGTAGCCAGAGAATTCTCTCATACACCTTGGCACCCTGCACTATGTGCATTTTTATATACAGGATCACTCCCATGATGATGTATATATTTAAGAGGTTAAATTTGCCTTTCTGTGTAGGTAAAATTCTTACCTACATTCAGGGCAAGTTTGAAGCTTCTCCCTGCAACAAGGAGGTAGAAGCTTCCACGTGCGACCTTGTAATTTTCACATGGTTGGCCATGCAAGCCCATTTTACCAAACACATGAAAATTACAAAGTTAGCACTCAGAGTGTTAAACGCTCATACATTTCCCCACTGCAAACCTCTTGGAGCAAGAAGTGTTAAAGGGAGAATTTCTGGTGTAAGAAGATTAGTTCATTTTGTTAGGCAGACATAGCACTAAGAAGTCTGTTCCAGAGGCTATTATACAGCAGAGCTGTATTAGTACAGTACACTCCTACAGTGTTGGCAGTTAGATACATGCTGGTACATATGGACAAACATCCAATGGAGTACATACAGGACAAACAAAAATTCCAATTGATTTGAAGACGAATGTTAAATTCTTGATTGCTAGAGATGTCTCCAGTACCTTGCAAAGCAATGCGCTGGACACCTTTCTAGCATTCAACATGTTAAAGATTAATTTTAATCAATGAAAATTTTGGAAATGTGTATTTGTCCCCTGTAGTATAATAGGTCTGCCCCATAATTACTCAATTTTGTTTTTGTGAATATGACCTATTGTGTGAGAAACAAAATATGTCCCATTCAAAGAACTGGAAAATAAAAGGTTCCAACAAAAAGTTAATAGGGTAAGTGTTCAGATCTGTCCACTGGTGTTAGCCTCAAGGGTATGAACTACAATGCATGATGGCGTCAGTGATTACCAGCACACGCACTTCACCGTTATAAGACTTTGATGCCCTTACATTTGCCCCGTAGCACACTCACTGCATGAAAAGGTGTACAGGACTGGAACGCCCTAAAACCCCATAGAATGTCCCACTGCCCTTCTTTTGGCTTAATAAATTGACTTTATACAGGAATAGGGTTATAAAACTGATTCCAGCTCAAGCTTTGTGCTGAATGATATTCAGAAGTTCAGTCCAATATCACTAATTAGAAATATTGTTTTAATGTTAATAACGTAGACAAAAATCAGCATGATGCTAGGAAATATTCCTATGCCAGTGAAGAGTTACATTCCAAGTTGTTGAATAGAAAGACATCTCTTTATTGTTAGAAAGGGCTCCCTGGGAAGCCTGGCACAGATGGTGTGTGTTTAACCTTCAAGAACTCTGGGGATTTCAGCAGGAAGCAAAATACCTGGAGGAGCAGAATGACAGAGCTCTATATCATACTGTATTTTCTATCAGCACAGTGTGCTAACGGAAATCAAAGCAAATGCTCTAAAAGATAAAGGGCTATCAACACACCAAATAAGTGGGACAATTCTGGGGGAAATCTACTGCATCATAGGGAAGAAATACATGTTCAATTGATTTAATTGGGGCTTTTAACATTAGAGGTCTCCAAGGCATTAATGTGTTGGATACTTTTCTAGCATTCAAGGGATTAAAAGTCCTATTTAAATGAGTAGGTCTTTAGTAATTTTAATTTCTCCCCTATAGTGTAGTTGGTTTGCCCCCAAATTGCTCCTTTTTATTTGATATTTCTTCATGGCCATGCATTTTATGATGGGTGTCAGGCATATTAAAGGGGAACTACCCACTTGAAATATTTGGATTTTAACTTATTTAATAGAAGGGCTTGTTGTGTAATTTATGCAACAGCCAGGTATATCATTTTATATATATATATATATATATATATATATACTAGCAATGTGGGACGGCATTGCCCGTCAGGATATATAAGGAATTAATGCGCACACACACAGATGCAAGACAAACACACACAGAGACACACACGCAAATGCACACGCATTCACTGAGATGCATAAAGATCGACACAGTCATACATACATACATACATACATACATGCAATGCACAACATGCAGACACATGGAGTGTGATACAGACATTCAACACACACAGTGAGGAACACACAGGCACACACAGACACACATGCACACACAGAAGTGAGTCATAAGGGGGTGACTTATATGTCATTGTAATGCGTTTGGTTTTGTACTTATGCCTCCACTGTGGAATTCATTGATATAGTTGAAATGCATGTGGTAATTGCACATACTATGGTGGAAAGTGGATCGTGCTGGCTCCCGGGGTTTGAGTGAGTGGCATTCATTCATGTAGTTGAAATTCATGTGGGCATTGCAAATACTATGGTAGAAGGTGGATCGTGCTGGCTCCCAGGGTGTGAGTGAGACTATGGTCGAAGGTGGATCGTGCTGGCTCCCAGGGTGTGAGTACGAGAGTGATTGTGTGAGTGTGTGTGATTGAGTGAGAGTTTGTGAGTGTGAGGGTGTGTTATTGAGCGTGATTGAGTGAGAGAGTGTGTGATTGAGTGCGAGTGTTATTGAGTGTGAGTGAGAGAGTGTGTGTGAGAGTGTGAGTGTGTGAGAGAGTGTGAGTGTGTGGGATTGAGTGTGTGATTGAGTGTGAGTGTGTGAGTGAGAGAATGTGAGTGTGTGAATTATTGTGTGTATGATTGAGTGTGTGTGATTGAGTGTGTATGACTGAGTGTGTGTGTGAGAGTGTGTGTGAGAGTGTGAGTGTGTGATTGAGTGTGTGTTTTTTTTGTCTGATGCATGATTTAAATCGCTCCCTCAATGAATCACCCAATGGGAGCAGTAACTCCTCCTTACTTAACCCTTTGAGTGCCAGAGGGGTATGCAACGCATTGCTTTGCAATGCGTTGTGTACCCCAGGGGCGTCGCTAGGGGTGGGCTAAGGGGTCTGAAGCCCCGAGTGTGTCAGTGGGCAGCCCCGAATGTCAGGCAATCAGCAGCTGGCTGGCTGGCTGCTGCCCAGCAACTTGTGGGCATATATAGCTTGGAACAGCAGGCTGCTGCCTTACTCTGTTCTCAGCTTCAGTCCACAGCCTTCCGCTCCACACTGGCTCTTCTACCACTTTCTGGTGCTTTGCGATGAGGTCATCAACATGCACCTGAAGTTCCAGAGGAGGCAGTGTGGAGCCCATGGCTCTACACTGAAACAGAAAGCAGAATAGGGCAGAGCAGAAGACAAGGTATGAGGGACAGTATAGATGGGGGAAATATATGGCTACCAGTGGCAGGTAAACAAGGCTGGTGGGTGTCACATTGTATATGTGGAGAATTTGTGGGCTGGCTACCAGAGGGCAGGGGAACAAGGCTGGTGGGGTCACACAGTTTATGTAGGGAATCAGTGGCTACCAGTGGGTATTGGAATAAGGATGGTGGCGGTCATATAGTGTATGTGTAGAATCTGTGGCTTTCAGCGGGCAGGATAATAAGGCTAATGGGGTCCACAGTGTATGTGGGGAATCAGTGGCTACCAGTGGACAGGGTAATAAGGCTGGGGGAGGTCACATAGTGTATGTAAGGAATCTGTGGTTACCAGTGGGCAGGGGAGCAAGGCTAGGGGGGTTATATAGTGTATGTAGAGAATCTGTGGCTACCAGTGGTTAGGGGAATAAGGTTGTTGCGGGGGGGTCACATAATGTGGGCAGGGGTAAAATGCAGTTGGGAATCACATAGTGTATGTGAGGAATCTGTGGATACCAGTGGGGGGGGGGGGCACACACAGTGTATGTGAACGAAGAGTTAAATAAAAGAGTTGCTATTAAGTTTATCCCTGAGTTTGTATTTTATGGGAACATTACACCTTCGTACTGAAACAGAGTGTATGGAGGGTTACAATTATATGTGGGAGGTGACACAGTGTGTTTGTGGGGTCATGATCCTGAGTGAGTGTGTGTGTGTGGACCAGGAGAAGTTATTGATATCCTCTACTTCAGGAGCTAGTGGCAGTTATATTTTTTTTGTCAGTTGGATAGTGGTGGGCGGGCTGGAGGGGGCGGGCCAACTCCCTTTATGATAAACATGCCCCCATTCAATCACCTAATGGGAGCAGTAAAGTCCCTAATGAGACATAAATTATGAAATGAGGCATTCTGTTCAATGTGTGTTTGTTTTCTGAGGAGACATAAATTATGTTCTGTGTGTGAGGTACCATAAATTATGCAATGAGGCTTATTATTTTATATATATATATATATATATATATATATATATATATATATATTTATTTATTTTTTTATTTATTTGAACTTTGCTGTAGTCTGTAACTGGACAAAGACATTTTTTTACCTTAACTAGATTTTATGGGCCCTGTGGAATCATGGGTAGGGCTTTAGCTATTTATGGCTAATCTCTTTTAGATTTACAAATTCTATTGTATATTATATGAAGGGAAAAAGGAATTCCAACCTAATACAGGGCACAGCAACACAAGCAACTGCAGGTACTACGTAAAAATCTATAACTGACTGCTATATGAAGAATTCCTACCTAGGGAATTGCTTATGTTATACACATTAGCAGGTAGAATTCCTATTTAATGTTCTATAAGTAGTGGGTTATAGCTGTAAGGAATGTTTATGCCTGGGGTCAGGAATGTTTCTAGGACAGAGTCTGTAGAGTCCAGACAATTTGGGAGACAGGCAGCAGGGGGGCCTTTCCTGAAATAATAATAGTATAGGTGTAGGGCCACCATTTTTGGAGTGAATATTTTGGTTCCTCATGCATGAATCTGCTCAAGAGGAGAGACTACCCTTTCCAACATTGTCAAGCATGTGGGGGTTTGTGTAGGGGGATAAAGATATCTGCTCTGAAAATGACACCTCCTGTACCTATCAAATGCACTAGATCACAAAGGCAGGGAGGTGCAAACCCAACAGTTGCTCAGGATGGGGGCAGAAATTTGGGTTTCAGACTCAAATGTCAGGATAAAGCCCACTGGTCCCTGTAATTGCATAGAGCTACAGGGCCATGTGGACTGTTGGGTTTTGTTTATGCCAGGCCTTCGTGGCATCATAGAGCTTTTACTTCACAAGAATTGACCCACAAAGGCTAATTCCGCCTATATTGTAAACTCTGATGTAATGTGAATCATACATTGTAGACTGCAGGCTCTGGCATCATGCAAGCTATAGTTTTAGATTGTAAGCTCTGTGGAGCAATGTGAGTAACCCTCATGGCATCACAGAGCATGCGCTTTAAAGAACATGACCTACTGTGGGTGTTTCTCTTTAAGAGATGTTTTGGGCTTAGTGGTTTTGCAGCAGCTTTTTACAAATAGGAAGAAAGCTTGACATTTTGAGGCACACTCTTATAGAATCTAAATGAAACTGGAGTAATTATGATGCAAACTAACTGCACCATAGGGTAAAATACCATACCATTGGTGTAAATGGGGCTCTTAATACTTTGAATGCAAGGATGGACTTCAGTGCATTGAGAAGCAATGACTGAAGACATCTGTATAGGTTAAGCTGTTAAAAGTCCCATTTGAATCAGTGAGAATATGGGGAATTATTTTGTGTCCCCCATAGTGTAGTTGGTCTGCTCCAGAAATGCTACATTCTTCTAATGCCTCACTGTATGACACCCCAGCCTTGTTCCACTGGTAGTCATACACACACACAACACACATACACTGTATGACATCCAGCCTTGTACTACTGTTCACTGGTAGCCACACAACCACATATAGTACACTGTTTGACACTCCAGCCTTCTTCCACTGGTGGTTACAATTACAAACCCACATACAAAGAGTCTGACACCCCAGCTTTGTTACACTGTTTGCCATTACTTAATGTTTTTTTCATATATATGAATATGTTTATTTATATAGCTCCACAAGTGTATGCAGAGCTTTATTTAGACAATACAGGGTTACAAGTGCTTTGTAGAGTGAAACACTGGGTGTGAGGTCCCTGCCCAAAAGCTTACAATCTAAAGTGGTAATGGGAGACATACAGAGTACATAAGGATCAGTATACAGTGCTAGTTCTGGTGATGATAGGGGACACAAGTAAAGTAAATAATTTATAAGAGCATTCATTGTACAACATCAGTGCCTTCTAGCATGTTGAGGTTTTATCCAGGAGGGGCAGTTTCAAGTGTGACTTGAAGACCATCAGAGAGGTGCAGTGGCACAGGGTGGTTTGATACGTCAGAGGGCTGTAGACACAAAAGGAGCTGAGAGAAGACAGTCATTGGTTGAACGTAAGTGGCGGGATGGGGTATAGAGGGAAATCAGAATGGAAATGTAAGAAGGGGTAGAGGAGAAAAGGGTCTTGTAAGTAAGATTTTGTAAGATATTCAGAGTTTGATAGGCAGCCATTGCAGAGATTTGAGGAGGAGTGGATCAGGGACAAACCTAGGTGACAAAAGAGTAATTTGTGCTGCAGCATTCTGTTAAGGTTTTGCTGAGCTGCTCCCATTCTGCCTATTGATTCTTCTGTCTGAGCTAATCTAGTGCTCTGCTATCCACTGCTGCTGTATTCTGAGTTTCTTGCTCAGTCTGAATTAGCTGACATCTCTGATTACTCACCTGACTGTTATCAGTCAACCCTCTCAGGTATTTATAGCAGCTTGGCTCACTTCCCCATTGTCCTTGAGTTTGTTTTCTGACCTGTTGCTGCTGGCTCTGTGGATTTTCCTGCGCTCCTGTTTGCTGTGTTCCAGACCCTTGGCTTGTTCCAGACTTCGCTGACTTCTGTACTTGTGACCCTTGACTTGTTCCTGACATTGCAGACTTCTGGTTTCCTGACTCTGGCTCGGCTGAATACCTGTCTTGGTTCCTGACCCTAGAGTGTCTTTTGGTTTATGCTCTAGGATCATGCTTCTGTTTTTGTTGCACTAATAAAGGTGTATTGCATTTTACCTTTTTGTGTCCTGTGTGGTTCCTGGCCCCTAACAGTACACAAGGACCATGAACTCATGCTGGACCAGGTAGACCAGTGTATGGACCAGTTTGCTGCAGCCCTCCAGGCTTTCTTGCTCCATACTGAGCATCTGGTTCCACAGCCTCAGTGGTCCTCGGCGCACGCTGACCCTGTAACTGCTGTTGCTCCCGCTCTGGCAGCCAATGGCGATTCCAATGTTTCGAGAGGTATGACAGGGTCTGCCCTGCTTCCCCAGCAGGAAGTAAGGTGGGCCTCGTGATTTCCTTGACAGGGCCTTGGCTTGGGCTACTCCCCTTTGGGAGACACAGAAACCTATTGTATACAATTACCCTGAGTTTGTGGCATCCTTTAAAAGGTTATTTGATATACAGGGCCGTTCCACCTCGGCTGCCAAGCACCTAATGTCCATACAGCAGGGTACTAGGATGGGTTCAGATTATGCCATAGAGTTTCGTACCCTGGCAGCCGATGTTGGTTGGAATAATGAGGCTCTCGTGGCTGCTTTCTCTAATGGACTTTTGGATACGGTTAAAGATGAGATCACAGCCCGGGACCTTCCCAGTGATTTTTAGGAACTGGTCTCATAATGTATTCTGATTGACTCCTGAATCTGTGAGAGACCTTCCTTTAGGGAGTGCCTACGGAGGCATTCCATCCATTTAACTCAGAGCCTTTTGTCCCCACCCGTACCTCCCTCTCCTCTCGCACCTCCTAGTCTCAAAACCTGTTTTGTGGGGCCTTTCTGTATCCTCCAACGTGTGAACCCTGTGGCCTATACCCTAGACCTTCCTCCCAATATGCAGATACACAATGTGTTCCATGTCTCGCTCCTGAAACCTCTGGAATGTAATCGTTTCACTACGGTCACTCCTCGATCTCATTTGGTGCCCGTTGGCGGCCAGGAGGAGTATGAGGACCAATCCATAGTTGACTCTCATAGGTTCAGAGGGAGTCTTCAATATTTTGTCCATTGGAAGGGTTACGGTCCAGAAGAGCGCTCTGGGTTCCAGCTGCAGACGTGCATGCCCCCACCCTCCTCCGTGCTTTCCATGCACGCTTTGCCCATAAACCTGGTCCTGCTCTGCGGGGGGGGGGGGGGGGGTCATTGAGTGGGGGGTACTGTCAAGGTTTTGCTGAGCCATTCTGCCTGGTGCTCTGCTATCCACTGCTGCTGACTCCTGAGTTTTTGGCTCAGGCTGAATCAGCTGACCTCTCTGATTACTCACCTGACTGTTATCAACCAATCCTCTCAGGGTATTTATAGCAGCTTGTCTCTACCCCATTTTCCTTGTGTTTTTTTGCTGACCTGTTGCTGCTGGTTGCTGTGGATTTTCCTGCGCTCCTATTTGATGTGTTTCAGACCCTTGGCTTGTTCCAGACTACACTGACTTATGTACTTCTGTCCCTTGGCTTGTTCCTGACATAGCAGACTTCTGGTTTCCTTACTCCTGCTCGTCTGAATACCTGTCTAGGTTCCTGACCCTGGCGTGTCTTTTGGTTTATACTCTTGGATCATGCTTCTGCTTTGTTGCATTAATAAAGGTGTTTTGCATTTTACCTTTTTGTGTCCTGTCTGATTCCTAGTCCAAGGATGAGTACTTGCATAAGAATTTTAGCCAATAAGCAGGAGTGGAGATATTAGCAAGGGGGGCAGACAGACAGATGATGTAGGATATTAAAGGTTTAAACATACTTGGGGAGAGAGAGGATTGGAGATAATTAGAAATGAGATCACAGCATATTCATCATGTATTCGGTGCTGGTTCTCTGTATATCTCCCCCAGCCACCTGGCAGTATATTTTGTTGATGGAGATATCAGCAATGTATAAAGGTATATACTGGTAAATAGACTGCTGTTATTTTCTTTTCTTGTATTAGCAGGCAGATCCATTTGTATTTAAAATGTAGTGCTCCTTCCAACGCGTTTTGTGTCTGAAAACAACACTTTATCAGGAAATCTGGGGAAACTGGAAAAGTGATATCACTGGAGAAGTAATTTCCATTTTATCACCTCTTTATCACTCCTTAGCACATAAACCCCAACGTCTCTAGCATTTAAGGCCATCTTGTCACTGCTTCAGCATGTATAAAATTGTTTTCTCCTAGTTTTCTGTGTCTTACTTCATCTCCCCATTGTACAGTACTGTAGAGTATATTTTTACTTTATAAGGCACATTTAATGAAAGCCAAAGCAAATGATTGTTGGGGGTAACTGACAGCAGAGATTCACTAAATATCTGCACATTGAGTAAACACAACCTATCACACAAACTTGTGCACGTCTGTCTAATGCAAGGCTCATATGAGTACGTTTTGTTCAACTGCCATGGACTGCTAAGCAGCCATCTTGAGTGGGCAGCAGTGCTACTGTGCTGATTGGAAGATGGAGCAGTTGTCCTGGATAGGAGAGAAGGCAACAGTCAGCAATCTGATGCTCTCCAGCTGCTGGATTGTAACTCTCATCACCCAATGTCATTTAATGTTTGGTTGGAAATAATAATAACTGTAGTCCAGCAACAACTAGATAGTCTAAGGTTACACATTATAAGAAATAAGGACATGGAGGAGAGAGAAACAAGGGGCAATAAAGAAAATTTGGAGTAAACAATGAGGATAACATAGAGGGGCAAAAAGTGGGCAGAGACAGCAGGATGGATAAAGAGAAACAGGTGGATAGAAATGGAGACAAAGACAGATATGGTATGGGGCAGAGATGATGGGGAAACAAGGAGAGATGGGACCTGGGCCATTCTATATCACTGCTTAGCTATGTGCCAAGTATAAATCTGTGTGCCTCCTTAAAGTGAAACTATCTCATTTTACTAAGTGTGCTCCTATGCAAATGGAGAAGTATACATATGCTACATTTAAACATGCAGAAAACCTCAATAAAAAAAGAATCAAACCCCTTTTCCTACAAACAACTGCAGGAATTAGAGGCAAATGGAAACCAGCAAAACAAAATCAGAACAAATAAGCTTCCAGAACTATAAAATATCTAATATTAATCACTTTTAAATAAATCAGGGCTGTCCAAGTTCAGTCCTCAAGGGCCACCAACTGGCCAGGATGTAAGGATTTCCCTGAATAAGCAGGGAGGTGAGTCAGTCACAATGAATGATCCACTGATTAACTCTCCTGTGCTAATCAGGGGAATCCTTAATCCTGGCCTGTTGGTGGCCCTTTAGGAATTAACTTGGACACCCTGAAATATATTAATTGGCCACTATCAATAAAGGTGAGTTCATACTTCTACCGACTATTCAGTCCAAAACCAAATTCATCCACAGCTTGTAATCAGCAGTTCATCATCTCATTGGTGTATACAAAAGAATAATAGCAGAAAGAAAAAATACTTATATGATCACCAAGTAAAACGTTCTCCAGACAGCATCCCTCAGACCTTTATGTTGAGTGATGTCAGTGGCCTCTTTCTCCCTTGCAAAGCATATATCAAACCACCATTTCATTGTCACTTAAACAACACCATGTATAAATCTGTATGGATGTACTTTATTAGTTTGTTAATTCCCAGGTATGGTGTTCACATCATATCCACATGTTAGTTTTGTCTTCTTTACTCTTCTTCCTACTCACAGAGGCCTCTGAGTTAGCAATCTATTTTTTTAAGTCTGGTCACTTAAATTATTATTTCAATTATTATCATCAAATAAATATAATTTATTCCAAAATGTATACTATAAATAAAACACGGAGGAAGGGGAACCATGCAAAGTGCCTTAAAGGGATAGTAACACTTCGTTTTAACTTTATTTTATTTTGTAGGCATTAAAAAAACATGAAAAATGATATAAGTCTTATCTCTCAAACCTTTATGGTTTATGAGATATTCACAAGCAAAGTTCCCCTCCCCGCCCCTTTTACCTAGTGTAAGCCATCTCTTCTCAGATGTGAGTCTGGTTGTATGACAGTACAGATAACAGAAGGGGACAATTTTCTTTGTATGAAAACAATGAAAGCCCTTCCCCCCTTGACAAGTTTTTCAGCTTTTTCCATTATCTTAATTGAAGATTGTCCCTCTCTGCAGTCTACCTGGGCATCTCCCTTCTTATCTGGTTGAACAGGGGGGGGATACTTTGTTTGTGAATATCTCTTAAACCATAAAGGTTTCAGAGATAAGACTTATATCATTCTTCATGTTTTTTTAATGCCTACAAAATAAAATAAAGTTAAAATGAAGTATTACTATCCCTTTAAGGGACAAATAACAGTTTGCTTCTGTTAGTACAAAATCCTTGTTCATACAGACACTGATACAAAGTTTTGCATCACCCCTGGAATGCACATACTGGCTGGCAGAGGCAAAATGTGCCTTACTGTGACTAGGGACATCCCTCTTAATTGAGTGAATGTGAGTGTGTGGTGTGTGTGTGTGCATGTACCAATGAATGAATATCACAGTATGTAATAATACCTTTTTTAATGGATTAACATTTAGTTTTTGGGGCAAGCTTTCAAGAGCAAAGCTCCCTTTATCAGGTCAGAAGCATACTGGTTTGAAAAACTGAAACATACTTTAAAAGCCTAAGTAAAGAACAAGATGATAAGTAACAAATCACATAACAAAGTTCATAGAACATGAAATGCAGAGGGGGATGGGGAGAGACAGAGATCCACATTACATAGAAATAAATTGAAGAATCATATAAGGAAAATGGGTAAACATGAACTAAATTTGTGAGGAAACCCAAGTCCTTTTTTTAGTTGTGTGTTTGGTGTTGAAAAAACTGATCCTATTTTCTTTCTCTCTGATATATTTATATTGCCAAGAAATGCATTGCACATCTCCCTTCACCTTAAAAGTTTAATAGCATTTCCATGAAGGGCCAAATATGACATAGCTGAGAACAGCAAATGGCCACCTCAGGCCTTATGATGGGAATCCATCCCTAATTTCCTGGGACACTTTACCCATGTAGTGTCATATAGTGTAACAGCTACATGTAACCTTGTACTACACACCTAGCGCTGAACTTCTACAGCAGAACGGACATTAACCCCTCCTGACTATAAAATCACACAACATCATATGAATAATCAAGGGTATCTGTGGAAGTTAATGAACTATGAAGATTTTAATGAAAAACATGTGAATATGGGTTTCAAATTTTAAAATTGGGGACCAAACAGAACAGTAATATCCAGGCCAGGGGGAAACAGCCAAAACAAGGAGTTGTCAGTGGTATAGGCTGCAATGAGATTTGGGGAAATACAATAATTATATGCACAAAAATGGTGTAATTCTGAAAACACAAAGGCTCAAGACCAGACCCGTTAATGGTACCAAAGGCTACAGGTTGAGAACCACTGCTCTACAGCATTCAATGATTTAAAAGTCCCTTTAAAGGGGAACTACTACCTCTTCAAGAATTTAACTTCAATAAATCCCCATCTGGCGACTAGCAGCTTAGTAGCGCTAGTCTCCAAAATTATTACCTTATTCCAAAGAAATGTGCATTTTTCTGGGGCTGACAGCAGGACGGATCACAGACATCTTGCCATAATGATGTACGCATGCCTATGCTGTCAGTCCCAGCCGGGTCTAGGAGGCATTGCTAGGAGCCTGCTGGCTCCGGAAGGGACTGACAGCACAGGCGCACAGACGTCATTATGGCAAGATGTCTGCGATCCGTCCTGCTATCAGCCCCAGAACAATGCACATTTCTTTGGAATAAGGTAATAATTCTGGCGACTAGCGCTAATAAGCTGCTAGTCGCCAGATGGGGATTTATGTAATTTAAATTCTTGATGAGGTGGTAGTTCCCCTTTAAATCAAAGGGAATTTGGGGAATTGTTTTCTGTTTCCTAAGGTACTGTTAATTTTCTTCACAGTATTTGTGTTTATGGTAGGGTTACTATATTTTAACTTTTAAAATAGAGGACACTTTGATGTATCAATGCGATTTAACCATTCAGATGCTGGAGGGGTTAGCAATGCATTGCATCAATTGTTTATAAATAAGGTACTAATTTAAGATGCTCACAGTTTCTGAATGTTAAGTCCGCTATGGAATTTGAAAAACATTTATCATGAATTGTGAACCAGCAGCAGTAATAAGAGTCTTAGCATTACTAGTAGTTAATGACTCACCAGCATTGGTCCAATAGAGGAAAACAAGAGAAATCTCAATGTATTCTTCCTGGTAAAACATTTTCTAAATAAATAATGCAGCAAAGCATTAATGGCACTAACTCCAGGCAGACAGCCCTCTGGTTCCAAGTGCTCACTGTGTGAGCATCTGTTAAGACACCCGTTCACAGTCAAAGGACTCTCATGTTCCTGCAGCAGTACACACAAAGTTAAAAGTTGTGATGAGCTTGAGTAAGTTTCTTGCACTCACCACTGACCATGCAACAGAGAGATGACATTAAAGGGATAGTAATACTTAAAATGCAAAAGAATGTATGTTGTAGGGTTTATCCCTCTGAGTAAATCAAAGGGACTCCCACTTTGAGGTGTATTATTCAAAGGTTATTACATTTGAAACCTTAACCCCTTAAGGACCAGGAAAATCTGAGGTCGTTTTCACTTAAGGACCGGAGCAATTCTGACCTTTTTGACTATGTCTTTGTTCAACAGTGTTTTCCCTCTAAGTCTTTTATTCCACCCCCATAAATTATATACTGTTTTTAAGCACAAATAGGGCTTTTTTTGATACCCCACTTATATGGCTAACCCACCATTTACTGTATTAAAAGTTAAAAAAGGTAAAAAAAAAAAAAAAAAAAAAAAGTAAAAAAAACACCATTTTTTCCTCTTGGGATCAATTGGGTGCAAAGGGTTACATTTTTATGGAGACTGCATTAGAGGTATGAAAGGTCAGTCATACCTACAAAATGCGCAGTTTAAAGTGGCCACTGTCCCCCCTGGGTGAAAATCCCCATGTCCCTTTTTCCCATCCTATTTTCCCACATTTTTTTCTATGACATTTGGCAGTATGTATAAGTGTATTACATGGCTGCACAACAATCACACTCCCAGTTTTGTTTAATGAGATTTTTTTTTTAAATAAAATATTTTTTGTAATAAAAAAAAGTGTGTTGTGTTTTTTTTTTTTTTTTAAAGTGTATCATTGCAGGTCAGAAATTGACATTTATCCAGCCTCCAGCACCAGCAGTGAAGGGGTTAATACCCCCAGCTGCTGTATTTTCTTTTACCACTAGGTGTCTCCTCTCTACGTCTCTCTCCCTTACTTTGATAGCAAAGAAGACAGAGGCAGAGGAGAAACACAGAGGCAGCATGGTTTGCGTGCTGCCTCTGTCTCTCAGAATGCCGGTACATGTGATCACTGCTACTGCGATCACATGACCTGGCACAAGCAAGAAGGGCTGAGACTGAACGCCACGGTCTCCTGGACCATGACGGTCCAGGACAGTCATGGGTCCTTAAGGGTATACCAACCCATGACAGTCCAGGACTGTCATGGGTCCTTAAGGGGTTAATTAGTATTTGCAGTATCACAGTGGCCTGAAATTTTACAATGGCACTGTTGCTACACCATCCTATGGAGATTCATGGTCAACTGACAATAACTGTCCATAGAACTGTGTAGCAGCAGCACCACTGTACAATTTCAGGCCACTGTTATACTGCACCTAAACATTTTCAACTTTGAGCTGTATTAAATCTTATATACGGTAATAAAACGCTAGCGATGTTTGTTAGAAGCCATCATGCGCAGTAGAGTCTGCCTGCGTTCGGGCAGTCTCTACTGCTAGGGTTGCCACCTTTTCTCCAAAAAAATACCGGCCATGGCATTCCCTCCATAGACTTAACATTGGACAGAAGCCAATTTTTTACCAGCCTGCCGGTAAAATACCGGCTGGGTGGCAACCCTATCTACTGCGCATGACTGCATCTTGTGGAGCAGTGAGGCGGCGTCAGTACGCAGAGCAGGACCGGAGCAGTGAGGCGGCATCAATACACAGAGCAGGATCAGAGCATTGAGACATCACTCGGACCTTGGCCCGTGTACACAGGCTTTTACACTAGTTTTTAAATAAAATGCCTTTCAAGCAGTGAGAGTTCCCTTGTTTTACTCAGGGGGAATAAACCTTACAGTGTATATTTTTACATAATAAGCATTGCTATACATTTAAGAAAGAGTCTTTGGTTGCCTACTACTAGTTATACCCCAGGCACTTAGGGTCTTATGCTCAAAAGAAAAGTGGAGGAGTTCTGGAGCAAACAATTTGCACTCTAGGGGAAAATTAAATATATTCCCATTGTTTTATATGGGTATTTTAATTGGAATTCAATATATACATTAATGAGCACATGCAGGGATTCCAACCCGCAATACGTTCCCTATCATATGATAAAAAAGTACAACCAATTTTGCAGATATTTCTGTCATTTTTTTCTGACGGCTGTTTATTTATAGGTACCTTGAAATTTAACAGTTTGAGACCTTGGGGAGAGGTGGGTGTGTTTTAACTACAGAAGATTCCAATGCATTAAAAACATTAATACCTAAATGTTATATACACAATTTACATCAGTGGTAGTTTTATTCTGTAAAGTTCAGTTCATTTCCCACATAATTGCTCAATTTAATTTCGTGCGTGTGACACTAAGCGGCGCTGCAGCTCAACTTGGCCCATAGCGGTGCTGCTAGTGGGAGCCCAGTATGTAGCGCTGTGTCATTTTTCTCTCCTTCGCTACCGGTATTCCAGTCTTTCTTTTTTACAGCTTGGTGCTCCCGTACCTCGGGAAAGGTGAGCTCCATGTTGGTTCACTTCCTGGGTCTATTAGTGAGAGGCGAGGCTGAGTTCTATCGTGTGTGACTGCTTGGTTCTCGCTGGTCTGTCCCGTGCCTCGAAGAGCAGGTGAGAGCTGACTTGTATAGCTGAGATACGATTATAGCTTTATGCATGTAGTGGGATTTATTTTATTCACCCACCCATTCATTATAAGATTTCTGCGCAGTCAGGACATTACATGTGGTCTAATGATGTCTGAAGTTGGGCATCAGTAAACCCCAATGGATTTACAGACAGTTATCACAGACATGCGGTGTGGGTGAAAGGTCATAGTGAACTAAAAGGTCCTAGTAATCCAAACATATGTGGAATGTAACAAATAAGAGAGATTTATGTTTTTCATGTGTTAACCAATTTTAAAGTGGATCGACTTTTGTAATTACATAGTGTAATTGATGTAGTACTGTAATTGTTTTTACTTTTTCACCTTCTATTGATTTTCACTTGATCCTGAATAAGACTATGAATTTCCTAAAATATCTCCTTAACTGAAATCCTTGAAGGCTGGACCCATCTTGGAGCTGATAATCGTGCTACTTTCATGCCTCACCGATTCCTAGTGTCTTAGCCCTTCTCTTTTCATAACTCTAGTGGATGCTCATATTAACCTCTTGGATGCTATAGAGAGATTTCAAATATGTTGCTTTGGAATTCATTGGAGACCCTTCTGACCTCATATGAGTTAAGAGAACAGCTATCGCTATATCTTTCGGGGTTATATCAGTTCTCCAGTTCCTATGTTATTCTATAGAGCCTATGCACTGACATCTCCAAAGATGGAGAAATCTTAGTGCATTGGCTCCACAGAATAACATAGGAATTGGAGAAGTAATATCATCTCCGTTTTATTATGCCTTAGTGTATCTCCCACAGGGTATCCTTTATGGGTTCCCACAAAGTAATAAAGAGTAACAGAGAGTTCTCTGTGAGTAGGGTGGTTTATAGGAACAGTAAATCTTTATATTGCCTTTATGCATTTTACAAATGCATATTTGCAGCCTAATTGCCTATACATTTTATTTATTTGTCATCTTCACCTGTTTACAATTTGATGTGTATGACAGAGAGCAATCTCTGATTTTTTTTTTTTTTTTTTTTTTAATCAGAAAGTTTTCTGTATTGGCTGTGAAAGCATAGAGTACAACAATGTAAGAAAGATACAATGTGGAAAACACAGTTATACCGTGTAGAAAAGGTTAATAGGCCAGTTGGTGTGTGATGGCAGTTAAGTCTGATGAAGGATAGCATTGAGACCTTACAAATGCAGTTTGTTGTGTTGCAGTAAATAAAGCTCAACTGTTGCTGGCATTTTTTGCACTGATCTAGATTGTGATCTTAATTACATTGCTTGTAATGAAAACATCACATTGTATCATTAATTCAGTAAAAATAAGATATAGTGATGATGTGGTAATTGGTAAAGCAAAAGGGCCTAACACCATTCTCACCACTGTGTTCCAGCAACCCATAATTAAATTTGTACAGTTCTCAGCATCCCACCATCAGCCCACCACCACCCATGTGACTTAAGAAAAGAAAATATTCAGGTGAAAAAATAGATTTATGGTGATTGTAATGACAAACTATATTAATACTAGTATGAAAGCCTGTGTACATGGGCTAAAGTGCCACTCAGCAGCCTCGGATGCTGCCCCAGAGCCGGGAGCAGAGACAGGAGGTGATCCGTTCGGAGCGTCCCGCTCTGGATCAGCATGTTCGGCCAGTCTCTACTGCTCATGACTACATCGTGCCGGCAGTCTCTACTGCACATGTGCTGTTATGCACACAGGGAGCTTTGCAGCCTAGCACTTTATATTATACAGATCTTTTGCATGTATTTCATAATGAGACCTGAATACCATTATTCCCCAATCAGTCAGTGGCTTTAGAAGAAGTTCATCCAGGCAAATGTATCACATTTTTTTAATGCAGTTCCAGTTCCCTGGTAAAACTGTCTGTTCACATAGACAACTTCGCACTTTCTGGCGCATGGCACTGCCGCTTGCGGCAAGTTGGTCTGGCAGGCAGATGTACTACAAATAAATAAACATTTCTTTGATTAAAATAGAACTTTTAACCCCTTGATTGCTAGAAGTTTACATCACATTTTTTCCATAATGCGTTGGAGAGCTAACATTTAAGGGATTAAAGACACACTTGAAATCTCTGAGTTTTTTTGGAGTCCCCCCCCCCCTCCCCCATAGTGCAGTTGGTTTGCTCCAGAATTGCATCACTTTTTGCTTATTACATCAGCCAAAATGTGGCTTAGGTCTACCAAAATTGTACTATGGGTATAGCTGGTAAAATATCAATGCGTTTTACTAGTCATAGAAACAGCTGAGAAAATTTACTAGCTATCCCAATGTTAAATATAGTGAACATCAGAATTTCAATTGCTTGCTGGCTTTTGGGATAGACACTGGTGCTTTTCACATGGGCAACTACTGCCTTGCGTGATCACACCAAAGTCCAGCATACTGCGGCTGTATGCAGGAACGCAGTAAAGCTGCACCACCTCAGATCTGCATGGTGTCCTGTGTGTCCACTTACAGACATTCACAATGAGCAATGTTGAGCAAGCTGCGTGCTACCCCACTCACACATTGCTCAGTATCAGCAGTGGGATGTAGGAGTAGGTGAGTTTAGAACAGGGAGACAGAACAGTAGGAGGGGGGCAGTTAGTTTTTGTTTTTCACCTGTGTGAAAGAACCCATGATGATGATTGTTTCCTTTTCCATATGTTAATAGAAGTCTGTGCGCTAACCCTGTATAGTATATATTTATTTATCTGCTGAACCTGCGTAGCATGCTAGTTGCGCTGCCTATGTGCGATGTTTCATTTTATACATCATATTGCTTAGTATAAGTATATGTGCCACGATCAGTGTTCCTGTACTACTTTACTATATACCGTGTGCCAGTATAAGGTCCATTTTAGTTCACCTATATTTTTGCAGAACAAATAGGACTTGCTCCAGAACATTGTGCTTTCTAAATGTTTATCCTATTCTATGTGCATCCCTTTAGTAGAGCGTCTTTCATACATAAGCACAAGGTCAAAGAGGAGCAATTCTGAAGCTAACCAGCAGTACCATGGGGACAAATGTAAAAAAAAAATCCCTTTGGTTTAAATAGGAGCTTTAACCACAATCTTTTGGAGACCTCTGTTGTCATGTAAATAGTTAAAAGACTCATATAAATGAGCAGGAATTTGGGGATTTTATTTGCCTACCCCGTGGTGCAGTTGGTTTGCTCCAGAACTGTTCCTCTTTGGATTTGTGCACACACCTATTGTGTGTGTTATGTGGGACACAGCATTGAGGTGCAGACAAAGCAGCACTACACTGTGAGGCTGATGTACTAAAAAGTGGTGGAATTCTCATTCAAATAAATTGTATGATAGGGAATAAATTAAAAAAAAAAAAAAAAATCTCTGTTTTAATTTAATTTAAACCCTTGAATGCTAGAGAAGTCGAGACATCTCCAGAATTGAAGGGGTTAAAAGCTGCATTTATATACATGGGAATGTTAATGTGTTCCCTATGGTGCAGTTTGTGTGCCCCAGAATTGTTCCACATTGACTTAGTGTGTGTGAGATTTTCTTAGATCAGTAGTTTCCTGTCCTTTCACACTCGGTACAGAAGAGTACTTGTACCATCACCTTGTCTTTCCATACACCATTTATGTGTGCACATTATCACCAATCACCTCCAGGGCATAATATGTGTACATGACCCACAGTATGGGAATACCAGCCTACATTCATTTCAAAGTAGCACGCTAATCTGGTCTTTAAAGGGATAGTAATACTTAAGATGTAAGAAAATGTGTTGTAGGGTTTATCCCTCTGAGTAAAACAAGGATACTCCCACTGCTGAGAGATATTTTATTAAAAAATTATAAACGCTCAACCTTGAATTTTTTAGGTGCAAAATCACAGTGGCCTGAAAATTGACACTGGCGCTGTTGCTAACCATCCTATGGAGATTTATGGTGTACAGACCAGAGCAGTCCATAGGGTGGTGTAGCAACAGCTCCACTGTAAAGTTTCAGGCCACTGTGATATTGCACCTAAAAAAATTCAAGTTTGAGCTGTTATGATTTTTTAATAAAACATCTCTCAGCAGGGGGAGTACCCTTGTTTTACTCAGGGGATAAACCCTACAACATATATTTTTTTTTACATTTTAAGTAACATTACATTAAGTTACATTAAGATCACTATGTGCAGTGGGTGGAGTCTGTCTCTCTTAGCCCTACTAGCCCTACTAGCAACTGTCATGTCCACCCCATGGATATAACATCCAGGGCTCTTATAAGATGGGCGAAACTCCTAGGGGGTCAGTAGGATTTTCTGACCATAGCAAAGCAAGTAGACTGCTATATTTTGGAATTGTTACTTCTCCTTTAAGTGGACGTTAGGACTTTCAAAGTGTTTGACTGCTATGGGAGTGACACAAAGTGCAATCAACAAATACACATTCTTAAAATTATCATTTATTTAAATGTGGCTTGAATGCTAGAGAATTACACCACTTTATCTTATTGATTAAGATCACTATGTGCAGTGGGTGGAGTCTGTCTCTCTTAGCCCTACTAGCAACTGTCATGTCCACCCCATGGATATAACATCCAGGGCTCTTATAAGATGGGCGAAACTCCTAGGGGGTCAGTAGGATTTTCTGACCATAGCAAAGCAAGTAGACTGCTATATTTTGGAATTGTTACTTCTCCTTTAAGTGGACGTTAGGACTTTCAAAGTGTTTGACTGCTATGGGAGTGACACAAAGTGCAATCAACAAATACACATTCTTAAAATTATCATTTATTTAAATGTGGCTTGAATGCTAGAGAATTACACCACTTTATCTTATTGATTTGCAACTTTGGCTACAAAGTTCAGAGATGTAAATGACAAGCCCACATTTGTATTGGCCAGTCCAGTATTATCCACAGGTAAGCACAAGTATTTACTGTTCTGTTTTCCTTCTACATACAGACCCATCTACTGCCCCGTCTGACAGTGACTCTTTAAATACGGCCTGTGTACTTCTCGTGAGTGGGCAACATGTGAGTATTGCTCCAGTAGTTGTCTTCAGTGGCAGAAAGGAACATTTACATTGGTGTTCTTGTACCAGTGCCATCTTAGGGATGGAGGGAGCAGTTACAGCCTTAGTGGAAACGGGGGGGGGGGGGCGCACAACACACTGCTTTCTCCTGGGCTTCATAGGGTTAGATTAGGGGTGGGCCTTAGTGAACAGCAGCTCCCATCATCCTCCAGCAACTATTGGCTTCTGGAAAATTATGAGAGTTGGAGTCCAGCAGCAGTCGAAGAGCCTCAGTTTGCACGCTCCTGGGTCAGAGATGCTGCACCATAGTCAGGATTGATTCCCTGAGGCAGATGTACTTGGAACTGTCACAAACCAAGTATACTCTGGGTGACAAATTCCTGCGGATTTAAATGGGGGCTTCTAACCCAATGAATGCTAGAGAGGTCCCCAGGGATTGCTTCATAGTACAGTGGCAAAGTGTAGCATTTAAGGGGTTAAAAGCCATATTTAACTAAACATGGATATTTGTCTCCTATGGTGCAGTTGGTTTGCTCCAGAGTTCTCTGTGTTTGTGAAGTTTATCCCTATCAATTAAAAGTAGTTATTACACTGCATAGTCCAAGGGTGTTTAACCCCTCGATGACAAGAGGAGAGTGCAGTGCAATACATTGTACACCCCAATGGTCATCAAGGGATTAAGACAAAATCAAGCAATTCTTCATATTGGTCAGATACAAACTCTTATCAATTTAAACAGGTCTTTTAACACCTTGAATACAAGAGGTCTCATGTGCATTGTTTCACATTGTATGTTGACATCTTTAGCATTCAAAGGGTCAAACGCCCCACTTACATTCATGGGAATTTAATTTTTTTCCACTACAGTACAATTGGTTTGACTCCTAATTGATCCAATTTGTCTTATGCATATGACCCATTGTTTTAATCCTTTTAACTTCCGTATAGTGTATAAGAAGGTGCGTCATAGGAAATGTTTGATATGTTCATTCAGAATGACTTGTACCTTTTAATCCAACTTCTGCTTTGTTATAGGACAAGTAGCCAACCTTTGGCTCTCCAGCTGTTGTGGATCTATGTCTCTTTTCATACTTGGCCAGCCAGTTACTAGCAAAGGAAGAAGTTAGTCACAGTTCAACAGCTGGACAGCTACAATTTGCCCAACTCATTTTACAGGAATAATAAATGTGGCTATACGTTGTGAAGCAACACCCAAGGGGGTAAACTAGATAGTAGGACCTAAGTGGGGTAATTTAATAGTATCCATACAATACAGTATACATACAATACAATCCCTGAAGATCCGATGTAACAAAGATCTAACACAACATTGGGTCATATATGCCAAGTAAAAGGATCAGTTCTGGGGAAAACCAACTGTGTCACAGGGAACTAATGAAGATGACCAAAATTCATGTTGATTCAAATCTCTTAACTCATTAAAAGCCTCTAATGAACTGCTTTACAATGTGTTAGTCAACTTCTCTAGTGTTCCAGAGTATAAAGGCACCATTTACGTCAATGGGAATCTTTATTTGCCCTCAGTTGGTTTCCTACAGTATTCCTCCTTTCTTCATCTGTGCATATGGCCTATTATAGTACTTCTATTTTTCTCCAAGAGCAAATGATATCTTTTCATTTCTCTTCAGATTTCCTCAATATGAACGAACATCCTAAAAAAAGAAAAAGGAAGACGTCTTTTCCATCCCGCTATGAGGGGCTGAGTATTTCTGCAACCTCTCCTGGTAAGGCATTTGTCTGCATTTAGTATAGAATGGTTCTCCCTGGAATAAATTGGCAATTTCCTGATCAATCCAACTACTAGTACAGGGTTGGGCCCTCATCCTAATTAGGGCTACAACTCCAGCCATCTGCGGATAACTGGAGTCGAAGTCCTCAGCAGCTGGAGGGCCACAGGTTGCCCAGCCCTGTATAAGAATGTTCAATTGCACATCAAAGATCCCAAGTGTGTAGTGCAGAAAGCAAAAGATGAGTAATTCTGAAGAAAACTAACTATCATAGGGAACAAATAGTCCCTTTAATGGAAATGGGTTTTTTACCCCTTGAATGCTAGGAAAGTCTCCAGTCAGAGCCGGATCACAGGCAAGGCGCACAAGGTGCCTGCCTAGGGCCCGGCCAAATGAGGGGGGCCCGGAAAGCCTCATTCAACTTGAATGAGGCTTTCCGGGCCCACCTCATTTGGCCGTGCGATTCAACCCCCTCTCCCGCAGCTTACCTGATTTCCCACTCGGCGCGCCGCTCTAGTAATACAGAGCGCTGGGAGATGGGGGAGAATAGACTAGGGGGCAGAAAAAATAGTAGAGAACAGACTAGAGGAAGGAAGAGAGTGGAGAACAGACTAGGGGGGCAGAAAAAGAGTGGCAAACAGATTGAGGGCAGAAAAAGAGTGGATAAATGACTAGGGGACAGGAAAAGAGTGGAGAACAGAGCAGGGGGCAGAAAAAGAGTGGAAAACAGATTAGGGGGTTAGAGAAAGAGGGAGAAACAGATTGGGGGCTTCCCCTCATTATGCCATTCCTCTTTCCTTTCTACCTTCCTTTTGCCCTTGCCATCATTAGCTGTGTGGTATCAGTGGGGTGGCCCCATTTTGATTGTAAGCTGTGTGTTATCACTGGTTTAGCCCCACTTCAATTGTAAGCTGTATGGTATCACTAGTGTAGTCTGATTTCAATTGTAAGATCTGTGGTGTCACTATAGGCAATGGGCAAATCAAGAAATTATTGCGGCAAGAGTGTGGGGAGGGGCAAACTGGCAGGGGGGCCCAATTTGGGATCCTGCCTAGGGCCCTATGGAGGCTTAATCCGGCTCTGTCTCCAGTGCATTGCTTCATCATACTTTGGAGTCATCTTTTACATTGGAGAGGGTAAAACACCCTTTGAATCAATAGGAATGTTTGTGTCCTCTACGACATGGACAGTATGCTCATTTTCTGCTCTCTCTTAAGGCACCAAATGTGCTGTGTACAATTTTCTCTTGGACAGCTCATCCCATCTAGAGGCAGGAATATCCTGTGTGTGTGCAAATATTATGAAGAAATTGGTATTTAGTGTATGATGTGAGCTGTTTCGGGGTTTCTTTGCTTCTAACAGCCAGGGGCCATCTTCAGGAAGTGTGGAGCAAAGCACCTGCACATAGGTGACAAATGAAAATTCCCATTGTTTTAAAGGAGCCTTTTCTCTACTTGAATGCTAGAGATCTCCAATGCATTGAGGGGGTTAAAAGCTCCATTTAAGTTGGGAATGTTCATTTGTCCACTGTGGTGCTCTTGGTTTGCTTCAAATTGACCTATTGAACTGCCTATGTATGCCCCCTGTCTCCTTTACACACACGAATATAGGAGAAACTAAATAACCCACCCCTTCACCCAGTTCGTTTTATCATTTAAAGGGGAACATTCACATCCCCAAAAATTTTCACCATTGCTTTTAAAATGTAAAACAATATTAGCGCTGGATTTATTTATTTTCTTCACTGCCTAAGAGTGGAGATAGTAATCGTTGAAATGTGGCCCTTCTGCATTCTGGGAAACCGTGTCTGAACGGCAGGACTTCCCACCTAGCTCCCAGCAGCCCCTGGGGCGCACGTTCGCGCTTCCCTTCGGAGCTACGTTTTTCTGGGCTAATGTGACACCAAGCTCCGTTTACCATGCTACTGAGGTTGCAATCTGAGTAGCATGGTAAATGGAGCTTGCTGTCACGTTAGCCAATAAAAATGCAGCTCCGAAGGGAAGTGAGAACGCACTCCCCAGAGGCTGCTGGGAGGGAGGTGGGAAGTCCTGCAGCTCCATGCTGCACATACACGGTGCCGCAGACCCAAATGTGGCACATTTCAAAGATTAATATCTCCACTCTTAGGCGATGGAGAAAGTAAATAAAGCCAGCGTTAATATTGTTTTAAATTTTAAAAGCAATGGTGACAATTTTTGGGGATGTGAATGTTCCCCTTTAATATCCGAGTGATGTCCAATATATTGCATAATAATGCATTAGACACTTCCCTGGGGCTAAAAGGGCTAAAACTTGTGATGGAAGAGGAGTTGAGAAATGTTTCTAAATGGCCATGTTATAACTTTTTTTGGTAGAGGTTGCAGTTCCAGTCAAAACTACAGAAAACAATGGAATTTTCTTTGATCACTGTTACAGTGTCTGCTCAGTAATACAGTCTGATCCCAAAGTGCCAGAAGTTGAAGGTGAGCACAGTGTTTATAGTACCAGTCATCTATCTTTACCAGTTAAATTAGGTTTATGTCTTTTTCTTTTCCTCCGGAAGTATAATTTACAGGTAAAAAGTTAATTTCCTTTTAAAATCTCAAGAACAAAAAGCATGCACAAAACCCCAAATAAAAGTGTGCTGATAGCATATTGGGCCCTCTTAAATCTGGTTTCTTGCAATTCTTGTTTCTCTTATATTTCTAGAGGTGCAATGATTTATATTTATGTGACACTGTATTTCACATCCTATATAATAATTCGCTAAATCGTGTGTAATGCCACGACATGCGCAGTAGACACTGCTGCATGTGCTGCTGTCATGCGCAGTAGAGACTGCCCGCGCCGTGGCTGATACAGAGCTGGGCGCTCCGAAGGAGTGTCCAGCTCTGTATCTGCCGTGGCGCAGGCAGTCTCTACTGCGCGTGACTGCCCCGCGACCGGGTGGCAGTGGCACTGTGGCCCGTGTAACGGGCTGTTCAACTAGTTTATTTTATATTTTAGTTATGTTTTTGAATAAGCACTAATATATAGAGATTTTCCCCAATCTTTGAGAGGGTGAACTAATGCTTTGTATTTTTGCAAATATATGAATAAGATGTTGCTGTTTTTGCCAGTCGTCATTTTTAGTATATGCCATACACTGAATGGATGAGTGCATTAGTGAGTGTTACCGAATGCCTCTAGGATATTCTATACTGTGCATTGTAGCAGTGTGTTGGCAGTTTTGCTGACACAAGGCTAGAATGCTTAGTATATGGATATTCCAGAAGCACTGACATCGCCAAACTTTGACAATCATGGAGAACTAAGGAGAGAGTTAAAGATAAGATAATGCATTTTAAACTGTCAGGGAGCAGAAGGGAGCACAGCACAGTGCGGAATAACGTGCTGCACACTGTTATTCAAGGGGGTTATACCCAAAGCTTTCTAGAAGGAACAACATATTTAAAAAGAACTTATCACCCTAACCTTTTGGATGCTAGAGAAGTCTCCAGCACATTACAGAGCAATATGTTGGAGATTTCGTTAGCATCCAAGCGGTTTCTCTAAACTTTATAAAGACGTAAGAGCTTAGAATTAATAAAATATATATTGACATTTTTGTTTACTCTGTAGAGAAGCCCAGTGCTAATGGCGAAAGCAGGGAAGTTTGTGAGTCTCCCACATTAATCCCTCAGCCAGCATATGAAGAGGTAGTGGTAGAAGTTCACACTGAAGAGGCGGAGAGTGTTCCATCCCCTGCCATTGAGGAGGAAATCAAAGATATTCCACTACAAATTAAAGAGAGTCCTGAGAACAGCCCCTCCTCCAATTTGACTACACCCCAGAAGTGGTCCTTACTAAGGGCCAACAGCAGCGGCTTATTCCGGTGCGAGCAGTGTGAATACAATAGCAAGTATTTCTCTGATCTAAAGCAGCACATGATCCTGAAACACAAGTGTGCAGAGTCTCATATCTGTAAAGTGTGCAAGAAAAGTTTCTCGAGTGACGAGTTGTTACTGGAGCACGGAAAGATACATGAGGAAGAACAGCTAAGCTGTATGCATTGTGAATATAAGACCAGTTCCTTTGAGAGCCTTAATCAGCATGTGGCAGATACTCATTTCAGTAACTTCCTGTACTGGTGTGAGCAGTGTGACCTGCAATTTTGCGCAAGTAGTGAGCTATACCTGCACTTTCAGGAGCACAGCTGTGATGAACAATACTTGTGCCAGTTCTGTGAGCATGAGACCAATGACCCAGAAGACCTGCACAGCCATGTGGTGAATGAACACACTTGCCGGCTCATTGAGCTGAGTGATGCTTATAACAATGGGGGGCGTGGGCACTTCAGCCTCTTAAACAAAATCAGCTTTGATAAATCCCAAAACTTCTTTGTTTGCCAGGTTTGTGGTTTCAGCAGCCGGCTCCACACCAACGTGAACCGCCATGTAGCAATCGAACACACGCGTTTTTATCCACATGTTTGTGATGACTGTGGAAAAGGATTTTCTGGCATGTTAGAGTATAGTCAGCATTTAAATGTGCATTCATCTGAAGGTGTCTACTTATGCCAATATTGTGAATATTCCACAGGTCAATTAGATGATCTAAAAACTCACTTGGATTTCAGGCATTCTGCAGATCTGACGCATATATGTAGAAAATGCCTTCTGAGGTTTGGATCAGAAGATGAACTGAAAAACCATGTTCAGTCACATGACAGCATGAAATAACTGATGAAGAATGTGTCCATATACAGTTAAATAGTTCCAAAAATGCAAAGCTTCTCAACCAAGATGATAATGCACCCTTGGATTTACTGAGTACATTAATATGAATCTCCTGGCGCACATATGTATAAAGAGAAAAGTGTGGCAGACTACAAAGGAGGGGACGTAACCATTCCTATTGCATTAAAATGGCATTACACTTATTTTATATGGTGTTACCTGATGAGTAAAGTGAGGGTCATCCTGATTCTGGATTACTAGAGTTCATGGTTGTTTATTTTAAACAAACAGGGCAAATGCCAGCTGGGGTCCAATAGGACATCATTGTTTCATAGTGCAGTCTTTGGAAGAGGCTGAGTCATTAATTTATAGGAACAGCTCCTCCTGGTGACCACATAAGAAAACATGTTTGAACTCTAATAATGTTTGAATGGAATCTCCCACCAGTTGAAGTAACTTTGATTTACTCTGAATGAATAGCCCTATAACATCTATTTTTTGTTTCTTTTTCTTCAGAGAAAAAAAGCTTGCTGCTCTTTTCAAATGGCATATTTAACCCTTTGAATAATGAGGTATTTAAGGGCTAGCTTCATATGTCAGGGACCTCTCTAGCATTCGAGAGGATAAAATCTCCATTTAAATCAAAGAAAATATAGGAATTGTATTTGGTTCCTATGGCGCAGTTGGTTTGCCACCATAAGGCAGAAAGATAAACAGGCAGTGTTTTTCACAGTGGGGTGTGCCTGTCTGTGTGTGATATACAATTTCTAGCTGGCACCTGTTGTCATAAGACAAGTGGAGAACCGATGGGGCAAACCAACAGCACCATAGGAGGAAAAAAATTCTCTCTGATTTGAATGGGGCTTTATCCCCTTGAGTGATAGAAAGGTCTCCCAGGCATTGAGAAGTCCCATTTAACCCCTTAAGGACTACATGACTTACTATGACCATCATGGTCCTTAAATACTTAATGACCGATGACGGTCATAGTACATCACATACTTTTTACTTGCATTGCATTGTAAGAAGAAAAGAGGCCTAAAATTCACTGTTCCAAGAATTGAGTGATCTCTTTCAGGCCCCAAAGCAGCGCGCCGATACACGCAACATGTCACGTGTACCGGCGCATTGGCAAGGATCAAAGCGGTCCTTATGGGACTGAAACGTCCCAGGACCGCTGGTCCTTAAGGTGTTAAATTATTTTGAATTCTTATTTGTTCCCTATGGATGCAGTTGGTTCTCCCCAGATTTGTTCCACGTTTGTTTTTGTGCAAGTGACCTAAACTCTCCACTGAATTAACTGCTTTCCTATGGGCTAGCATGCATGCGTAATTCTCTCAGGCACAGGTTATCCCGTTCAATTAATTACTCGCCTGTGATTGGAGGACTGAAGGGGTGAGCTGTTGGCCATTTCAAGATTCATGAAACCAGAGTCTGGAGGACCATGTCCCCTCATGCTTATGCTACAACAGGGTTCACAGACCTGAATCTGATTTCCAATGCTAGTCATTTGTTAAGAAATGGATAATGAACAATAAAATATATTGATTCAAACCTAACTAAGGTTTCAGAATTTTAGCACTCCCCCCTCTTCTCTTAAAGGGGCAGTATCTTGTAGATGGGGGGGAGGGTAATTGTATTAATACGCCTAAGTGACCCCTCAAACATGCAATGTACACTTAGTTATGAGTTTCCTTCCCCAACTTCTTCAATATTATCTGAGTTTCTCAGGGGAATCTACATTGTGCTGGTTTCCTTTTCCTCCTGCCTTTTTTTCCATTAGAGTGCACAACATGATCATCATCCTGAAGAAACAATATGAGCTGAGAGGTCTGCATTGCATAGGAGCAGTTAACAAACACAAAAAAAAAAAAAAAAAAAGTGCAAAGACATAACCTGGTGTCCAAGCAACACAGTAAGTATGTAAAACGGGGTTTTTATTAATATAAAATGTGTGTGTTTGTGATGTAAAGATACCTCTGGTATTTGAGGACTGAAGTTGGACTTTTAAGTTTCTTACATATGGTGAAGTTGATTTGTTCCAACACTATGCCATGGTTGTCTTTATACACAATACCCAATGTGTTTCATCTATTCCCTGAAATCTGTTGTAGAAGAAAATTACTGCTTTAAATCCCAGTAGGAGCAATGTATACAAATGAATACAAAACAAGGCTGCACTTGATTGTAGAAATTTTATATGCTGAAAACAAATGTAACCAGAATCTCCAGAGCAGGGGAAGAGGCCACAGGGATTACCCACCTGTACCCAGAAAGCCTGTGGGAGTTATTGGTTGACCACACCCACTCTCTTTGTATATGGTGTTCTGTGAAGCCAGCTGCTCTACTCCTAACCTGCCCCTCACCAGGTCACTTAGCTCACATTAAAAAAAAAAATAAAAAAATCACACACCGGAAGACACTCATATTGCCACAAAAATGCTTTTCTGGTACATCCGATAAAATGGACAATCTCATTACATGAATAAAGAGCTAACTAGGGCTGCAACTAACAATTATTTTGGTAATCGATTAGTTGGCCGATCATTTTTTAGATTAATCGGATTTAAAAACACAATATGCAAATTTTTCATTATTTAAAATGATTTAATGAACAAACTGAGTGTTAAAAACAAACAGCAGAATAAAAAACTTAAAATTTACATTAATATGTGTCATTGTTCTTATTTTACTATGGGGGTCTATTCACTAAAAGGTGAGATGAACATTTTATCTCACCAATTTATCTATACATTGTGCAGGGACAAACCTGGTGAGTTTCCCCCACTAAGCAAAGTTCACTGGGGGTGCATTTCCTTATAGAAAAGCAGGGAGGGGAAAACCGCATCATTTATATGCCTTCGTTTCACCAATATTAAAGTCTGTATCCTCTTTGTGCTCTGTGATGCTTTGATTGGTTGTCAACTTGTGTTCCACACTATTATAATGAATTAAAGGTACAGTATGTACTGTATATTTGTTTAGTACATCCTGCATCCATTTTTTTAGCTTGCATGTTAAAACCACTAACTGCAATTTAAACTTGATATTGACTGGATTGATCTGTATTGTCTAAGTCTTGATCAACAGGTATTTTTTGATAGAATATTAAGTATGTACCTAAATGTTTTGTGATACAGTTTTTTAGTGGCCATTGATATGCTCCTGTATTTTATTTGCCAAAGATGTTAAAGTACCCTGAAGCGTAGCAGATTAAATCAACACAAAGGCTTTGTGTTGATTTAATTGTGCAAATACTCTCATTGGCTGGAGGTGGACTGTGGTGCGTGCCGTCTTTCTGTAGCTAGGCTGTGACTGTGGGCCAGATTGGCAGAAAAGAGCTTCCAATCAATTAGATTTCGATCGTTAGTTCTCTGTACCATGTGACCAAACAGTCACACGGTCTGCTGACATCCCCAGGGTCCTTCTACTGTATAGGAACTAGCCGCTACCTATATGGAATGTTAAATGAGTGCGGTTATGTTTTTGGTGAACTCCATTCTGCGGCTTAGGTGCTCTGCTCACTCCCCTCCCTGGACGCACACAAATACTGTGCCGGTAAAATGCCGGCCGGGTGGCAACCCTACAACCAGATACCCACTGCACAACTAATCGATAATGAGAATCGTTGGCAACGATTCTCATTATTGATTTAATCGATTAGTTGTTGCAGCCCTAGAGCTAACACCTCTTAAGCCTTTAATGACCGGCCGCAAACGCACTCTGCCGTCACTTAGTGACCACAGAGCTTTTTTTTTTTTTTTTTTTTAATAATTTAATTCGACTCTGGAATCCCCAAATGTCGTGCAGCCCGGAATTCCTTGAACATCCTGGTACATCATGGGTCCTTAAAGCAAATCCAGCCATAACATACCAGGATCATCAAGGGTCCTTAAGGGGTTAATAACATTCTTCTCTCCCCTCCCCCCCCCCCCCCCCCCTATTTTACAATGTCCATGAATACTAATGGCACTTATGAATTTTGTCCCTGTGCTTTTGTTCAATAAAGAACCTTCAGTCAGTGCTGGGTATGTCCGTGGAGGCAGGCTTGACATTTGCTAGCAGATTTTTCCACACCGAAGCAGGCAGACATACACCTTTTTAACCCTTTAAGGACCAAAGGGGTGTGCAGTGTTTTGTGAAGCAATGCGTTGCACATTGCTCTGGTCCTTAAAGACTTATGAAGATTACCATGAAGAGAGTTTATGTCCTGACATTCAGCTAGCAACTGTCATATCTGCCTCTGTGAAAAAGACATGCAGGATTGAGTAAAGAGATTCTTTAGAACAAAGGCATTAGGGCAATTCACAGATGCCATTTACAATTTTCTGGCCATAGTAGTGTGAGTGGGGGTTATATTAGGAGACATTAGTATTCCTTTAATTAGAACTTCATTTCCATGAGTTGTGGCCATTAATTATCGTGAACATTTGTTATTAGATGGAGCAGAAATGGTGTTATGGGTCACTTTGAATGCCTTCCTGTGCTTGAAACAAAGAACTGAGGTTGTTTGTTGTTGTGTTTTTTTTTGTTTGTTTTTTTTTTTTCTTCTTCTCTTCTCCTTTCTTTAAATCATTATTTTCTACTGTAGGTAAAATAATTCTTATTATACATTTCACTGTTGGTAACATGTCTGGCAGGGCAGATGGCATTGAAGGCCGGGGTCCTGCTGAGGATGAGTCCTAGGGCTCAAATCAATTGCCTCCATTATCAAAACCAAACTACCACTGGTAGTTTTAGGTCAGTTAGGTATTCTATTTCCTGTGCTGTGACAAACTACCGAACAGTTAAAATGCACAAGGGGTGCTAAATTTGCGCCCATTGGGAACAGTGAAGAAGCAGATGAATTTGCTATTCAATTACATGCAGTGGCTAGGAATACTCATTCAGGACTCCTTATTTATTTTATTTTTTTTTTCCTCCCCGCGCTAAATTTGCAGCTAGAAAACCTATGCATTGAGTCCCTAAGATGTGTTAAAAACCACAGACATGTAATTGAACTGTGCAAAAATAAATAAAAATGCATGCGCAACTACTGATCCCCACACTAAGCCATATCCATGCATCCAAGGTAGCAAAAACATGAGTTAAAACAAGAAAAAAGGTAACTCTTTAAGTGCCAGTGTGGTATGAAACGCATTACAGTAAGTCTGAGGTCCAGCGGGGTCTTCCTCTATAATTTGTCTTCTGTAAGCTTTTTTCTTCCTCTGTCCTCTTCTTCTTATTTTTCATCTGCAATGTTCCTTGTGCCCCTATAAAAGAAGAACGACCATTACTTCCAATGCCCCCTTTAAACTCCCGCCAGTGGAGGAAGAACATAAAAAATCCCAATTGTGTTAATTTTCTGTCCATTGCCTGATCTTAACTGAGGGAAATTTAAACAGAGACTGGCTTTAATATGGCCAGACTACGTGCGCAAGGAACATTATAGCTGAACAAACGAAGAAGAGAGAAGTTTACAGACGACATATTAAAGGGATAGTAATGTCCCATTATAATGTTAATTTAATTTTTTTTTTAATATCTACAAAATAACATATCTGGAGCAAGTCCCATCTTGCCCATTACACAGAGGGCAATACATACAAAGTCAAATTGCAGCAACTCTGGGGCAACCGGCACCATTGGGAACAAATGCAAACTCCCATTAATTTAAATAGGACTTTTGCCCCCTTGATTACTAGGAAGGTCTCCAATGCATTTGCAGGGCCTGACCCCCCAATAGGCAGAGTAGGCAGCCAGCTGCCTAGAGTTCCAAATTTTGAGGGGAACCTTGGCTGTTCTGCACACCCACTTTCTGAATTGTTAGTGTGGCGAGAGCAATCTCGCTGCCCATGTACAGCCTATTATTTAACCCACTGGATGTTAGGGACATCTCTAACACATTTATCTGCAATACATTGGAGATCTCTCTAGCAATCAAAAGGGTTTTTTTTTGTTCTTTCTTTTTTTAACCCTTGGAGAACGCAATTCTAAGCAATGTGTTGCGTACCCCTATGGCACTCAAAGGGTTAAAAGCCAAGGGGTTTGTTTTTTTTTCTGTGCAAGGAAACAATAAATGGGACTGGGGGTATGGTCATGTGAGAAGTGGTGGGTGTGGCAATGGCAGAGCTTAAGGGATCCTAGGATGTAAATCCACCCCAGTGCACTTGTATAGAATTGAAGGGCTTAAGCCCCATTTAAATCAGGATGAAATTTAGCTTTTTCCCTATAGAGCAGCTAGTTTCCCCAGAATTTCTTCACTTATGTCTTTGATTGTGTATATAGCTATATTTTTAGATATCAAGGAGCATAATCCACATTGTATAAAGGCAACGTTGTGCAGTTCTGTGGCAAACTAAGCAGAGATCCACTGATTTAAAGGGATAGTAATACTTGTTTTTAACACATTTTAATATTGTAGACATTAAAATATTAATACAATGAGGTATGACCCATCTCTCAGACATGTATAGTTTGAGAGATAGAAGCATCTACAGTTCCCCCCTTCCGCCACTTTCAGTCAGCTTTCTAGCTGACAGAAGCAGACCTTGGTCCCGGGACCGTCCGGCAGCTCTTCAGCAGAGCCGAAATAGCGCTATATAGAAAGAAATACTTAATTGGAATGGTTTACAAAGTGTGCCTTTGTCATCCAATGCAGGTTACTGGTAACTCCGGGAGGCGATCCGCCCCTTAGTAGGCAGGAACAATTCTCAAAGTGTATGCAGGGGGTGGAGCCTCCCTTCCCTTCTTTGCTGCAGCTAGCCAATCGGCTCCAGAAAGATTTGTTCCTTGGTGAAGACAACACCAGCCTGAGAACAGTTCTGCTATAGTTTTAGAATCTTTTCTATTTTTCTGTTGGATATGAAATACCACCATTAGGCGGATTACCATGACTGACAATTCCCTTAGATGTGGCTAGCTCAGTATCCAGGTGCTTTTTGTGGACCTTAAAGGGATAGTAATACTTCATTTTAACTTTATTTTATTTTGTAGGCATTAAAAAAACATGGAGAATGATATAAGTCTTATCTCTGAAACCTTTATGGTTTAAGAGATATTCACAAACAAAGTATTCCCCCCCTGTTCAACCAGATCAGAAGGGAGGTGCCCAGGTAGACTGCAGAGAGGGACAAGCTTCAATTAAGATAATGGAAAAAGCTGAAAAACTTGTCAAGGGGGGGGGGGGAAGGGCTTTCATTGTTTTCATACAAAGAAAATTGTCCCCTTCTGTTATCTGTACTGTCATACAACCAGACTCACATCTGAGAAGAGATTGTTTACACTAGATAAAAGGGGCGGGGAGGGGAACTTTGCTTGTGAATATCTCATAAACCATAAAGGTTTGAGAGATAAGACTTATATCATTCTTCATGGTTTTTAATACCTACAAAATAAAATAAAGTTAAAACGAAGTATTACTATCCCTTTAAGACCTGAGGAGGAAAATCTTGATCCCATTGAGGTACTTCTTGCTCCATGGTAATCTGAAGACAGAAGATCTGCAGGAAAGGTGAGCAACCCTTTGAGTGCTGCAGGTCCACTTTGTCCCACAGTGCCCCTCCACAAAGGTGTATTTCTGGAGTTTCTATTGCACACTCCTGCACTCATTGGGTATATTTGTATGTCTGTTGGGTGTTTGGAGCAGGTTTATGTGGTAACTTAACCCTTTAACTGCTGGTTTGGCACTTTATTGGGGGGGTTTCTGACACTTTTCCTACTGGATTAGTGTTTTCTGGGTGTCCTCACATGTTCCATTGATGTTTTACACCTTTTTATGCTTTACCTTAATATTTGCACAAATTGAGTATTGCGCCTTTAAGGCGCGCTTTACCACATAGACGCCATTGCTCCATTCACTCTTATGGGACTGTACTGTTTGGGACGTATCTCTGCAACCGTTTAACCTAGTGACTTCAGAGATGGCTCATTTTATTTGTCTACCCTTGCTCTATCATCTGGTTCATGTTTCTAGTGTGTTGGGGGCTCAGGGGGCTTCGGGCACTGTTTAGGATACTTTTTGGTAAAAACTAAATTTCCCATGAGCACTTGCTTTGTGCCCTTGTTTCTGATTGGCCCCAGCTGCGGCAGCCATTTTGTGAGCGTTTCTGGTCGAGTATCCTACGCAGGGGTTGGACTCACTTCTCTGCAGATTAACCCTTCGCCTGCCAGATAAGTTTATTTTAGAGATTTCTGGGTTGAAACTTTAATCCTACACACTATAATTGAGTGATTTATTGCACAGTTGGCTATTTTGACACTGTGAGAATGTCTACACCACTGGAGCTTGGGGACAGATCTAAGACTAAGGATGATGGGGTCTCTGTATCCCCTATTGCGCATTGCTCTTCCTGTCACTCAGGGCTACTTAGAGACTTCTCAGGTCATTTATGCCCAGCATGTTCTGATGTCCCTTACACCATTTTAGGGGCCTCCAGCCATGCCATAGAGCCAGCTTGGGTGCAAGAGTTCAAGGTTGAGACTAGGGACCTTAGGTCCACATTGCAACTCTTTCCATCCCAATTACAGGGGGCCTTTCAGTCTTGGCAGGCCCCCTCCTCAATCAGGTCTTCCTGCCTAAACCTCAGGGAGTGCCTGACGTGTCAGATTCCTCTGTGGAGGAACTGCTGGTGGACTCAGATGTTGAGGAATGTTCTGTGTTGGAGTCCTCTGTTTCTTGGCTGATCCTGAACCCTCCGCTAAGGGCCTAATCAGGGCTGTATTAACTACTCTTAACATCCCCCTAGTTCAGGAGGTTCCTTCTGATCCCTCTGATGTATTCCAGGAGCCTGCTAAGCCCCTTACATACTTTCCACCTAACCCCACTCTTGACCGCCTTGTGTCTGAGGAGTGGAAATCCCCGGACAAGAAAGCTTCCGTGTCCAGAAAATTTGCCAAGCTTTATTCCTTTTCTGAGGCTGCGCTTCCTCAATGGGTTCATCCTCCCAAAGTAGATGCCCCTATTTCCAGGCTGTCCACATCTACTGTGTTGCCAGTCTTTGATGCCTCTGCTCTGAAGGACTGGACTGACAAGAAACTTGAGGTTTCCAAGTCCATTTTTGCCACTGCTGGTTCTGCTATGCATCCAGCATTTGCCGCTGCGTGGGTGAACCGGGCCATTGCACTCCGGACTGAGCAGCTCACCAAGGCTGTCCGTCAGGATGCCTCTACTTCGGATAAGTTGCGCCTTTTTGCCAACATATTTGAGGTACAACACTATGTTTCTGCTGCCTTATTTAATGCCATCCGTATGATGGCTAGGGTTTCCACCATGTCTGTGGTGGCCAGACTAGCTCTTTGGCTCAAGATTTGGTCAGCTTCTAAGAAAGTCGTACTTTCCCTGCCTTTTCAGGGTACCTCTTTTGTTTGGGCCAGATCTTAAGGATCTGATCAGTGAGGACGCAGGGGGTAAGACTACACTTCTACCCTTGATTCCTAGGAAGCAATTGCAGCTTAAGCGTAACCGCCTTTTTCGTTCCTTTCAGAATGAGACATGTCCGGCGAACCAAACTGTTCCCTCAGCATCGCGTACCTCCTCCAAGCTCAAACAACAATGGAAGCCCAATGTCTCCACCAAGCCCAAGACTTCTTCGGAATGACTCGCCGAACCCGGGTCCGTACTCCTCTGTGGGTGGTCATCTGCAACACTATCACAGCGTTTGGGAGGACTCTGTGGCGGACCCATGGGTTTTACAGGTAGTGATGGAAGGGTACAAGATCCCTTTCATTTCTCTTCTTCCCTTTCGTTTTTGTCCTTCTCATACTCCTCAAGGTAGAGAGAAACACTGTCTGTTCGACAGCGCTGTTCAGGCTCTTCTGGATAAGGATGTTCTAGAGCCTGTGCCTTTCCAGGACAGGGGTTCGGGTTTCTACTCAAACCTCTTTGTGGTCGCCAAAAAGGACGGTGGTTGTCGCCCTATTTTGGACTTGAAGGACCTCAATTCCTTTGTGAGCCGGACTCATTATTGCCAGGAGTCTCTACGCACAGTGATTGCTGCCATGTCCCCGGGGGAATTCCTTGCTTCTCTGGATCTTCAGGACATGTATTTAAACATTGCCATTCATCCAGAGAGCCGGCAGTACCTCTGGTTTGCCTGCAATAGGGACATTTTCAGTTCTCAGCCCTTCCATTTGGTCTGACGACGGCTCCTCAGATC
This sequence comes from Rhinophrynus dorsalis, assembly GCA_037306005.1. NCBI lineage: Eukaryota > Metazoa > Chordata > Amphibia > Anura > Rhinophrynidae > Rhinophrynus > Rhinophrynus dorsalis. Next base: position 388,966,544 of record CM074720.1, on the reverse strand, counting down.
TTCAACCATGTCCTGGGTGCCTTGATATCCGTCCTCCACAGGAACGGCATCAGAGTTACTCCATACATGGAGGACTTGCTTCTGAAAGCCCCCTCTGCAGAACTCCTTCATCAGCAAGTTCAGAACTGCCACTCCTCAGTGGGATCTTAACTTGGTTTTGGGCATCCTTCAGCGCCCTCCCTTTGAGTCTTTGGCTACTATTCCTCTACGATTGTGTCAGTTCACCGTGTCGCGGAGTTACATGCTCTGTCCTGTAGACCACCTTATTTGGTGTTTCACAAGGACAAGGCGGTGCTTCGCACTTCTAAGGAGTTTCTACCCAAGGTGGTCTCTGAGTTCCACATCAATCAGGAGATTGTGGTGCCCTCATTCTGCCCTGACCCCACCTCTGACAAGGAGAGGGATCTCCACTTGTTAGACTTGGTGTGTTGTCCCAAGTTTATCAGGCAATCTGACGCTCTGTTCGTCATTCCTGAGGGTCCTAGGGCAGGAAGACCTGCATCCAAGGTGACTATCGCCTCTTGGATCAAGTCCACTATTCGCAAAACGTATGCGTTGAGGAAGAAGCCTGTTCCTTTCAGGGTCACGGCTCATTCTACTCGATCTTTTGGGGCCTCTTGGGCTTACAAGAATCAGGCCTCTGCTGATCAGTTATGCAAGACGGCCACTTGGTCGTCTGTGCACACTTTTTTGAAGCACTAACTATCACGGTCCCCGTGCTTCCTGGCGACATTCTGTCAGTCTCATTCACAGCTAACTCTTATTGGTTGCAGTGCCTTGTCCCGCCCGGTATTTTTCGTTAAATACTGGGTCCTGTCACTTCGCTGTTGCCCTTTCGTGGTGTTTCCGTTGCCAGCGCTTGTTCCAGTTCTCTGTGTGAAGCTCTGTGTACCGACCTGGATCGCCTGACTACTCTGCTGTATCTGTTCCTGCCTGTCTACCGACCCGGATTGCCTGACTACTCTGCTGTATCCTGTTCCTGCTCCGTGTACCGACCCGGCCCGGATGACGTTCCTGCTCCGTGTGCTGACCCGGCCTGGCAGACGTTCCTGCTCTGTGTACCAACTCGGACTGGCTGACGTTCCTGTTCTGTGTATCGACCCAGATTGGCTGACGTTCCTGCTCCATGTACCGACCCGGCCCGGCTGACGTTCCTGCTTTGTGTACCGGCCCGGTAGGGTTACTGCTCCTGGTATTTGTGCGACCTGCGGTCCCATTCCGGTCCTCGGTCTGGGGTTCTGCTTCCAGGCTCAGTCTCCGGACTACTCTGTTGAGCCTCCGTTACTTGTGCAGTCTAGTCGCTTTTAGGTTGTGTCACGTGGGCGACATTCCGGTGTATACTCCATCACTGCACCACAGTACGCTTGACCCTCCTTCCTGCCTACAGCTGAGGTTGGTGTTTCGTTGGGCGCCTCAAGCTGTTACCATCAGGCAGTCTTTGCTGGTCTTGGCGTTCGTTAACCCCTTCGGGGAAGGTGCTACTTGTCTCCGGGCATTCACTGTGCAGTCTCCGTTGGGCACCCATCCGGGCATACTGTCTCAGTCCTCCGTTACTGCTAAGGCAGATCTAGTTATCCTGGGCCTCCGTTTTCTCCTGGGCGTTCCTCGCTATTTATACACTCCCTGTGCAGAGTGAGAGTTTCAAGGGCCTCGCACTATTAGGGCCTGCTCGCAGTATTGGCTTAATAGTAACCCGATCCTGGCTGTCTCGGTTTGAGTTCACTCGATCATAACCTGACCTGCGTCAGTATACTGTATGGTCTGTTTGTACATAGACTGGACCCGTGTGGATATTCATTGTAATTTTGCCATAACCTGTCCTGTGTCAGCATTGTATTGTGTTACATATACTGCTGGACCCATGAGGGTTATATTCGCTAAACCTGTTCAATAAAACTGTGTTTTATTTCATCTCCTGAGTCTGAGTGTCATTAAAACCATAACACTACCGTGTGGATGTGTTGGCATCCGTTGATGCCAGCTTTGAGGGGAAAATACTGGAGGCAGTATTGCCTGTCTAGGATTTTCCTTGGTTCTTAGTGTTGCCTTCTCTGTTGAACCCTGTTTGTTCTAGTTCAGTGTGCTGTGTAACGTTCCTGGGGTGCCGTTACCCCTGTTTTGTGTCCATTGACACTTCAGTTGTTGTTGGGCTATCTCTGATCCTTGCCTTCTTCCCACCTCCGGGAAACTTAATGGTTGGATATCCCAGAGTTACCAGTAACCTGTATTGGACGACAGAGAAAAGAGGAATTTTGTCTTACCTTTTCACTTGGTCCATACAGGTTACTGGTCTCTCACCCTGTCAAGGGGCCATGCGTGGCTCTCCTGTGGCAGTTTGTGGGGTTCTTCAGGGTCATGCTCACAGGAGTCTTCTTCCCTTCTACTATCTAGTCATAGTTAGTGTCTCAAATCTTTCTGGAGCTGATTGGCCAGCTGCAGCCAAGAGGGAAGGTAGGGTCCACCCCCTGCAAACACTTTGAGAATTGTTCCTGCCTACTAAGGGGCAGATCGCCTCCCAGAGTTACCAGTAACCTGTATGGACTAAGAGAAAAGGATTTAACAGGTAAGACTAAAATCTTCTTTTGTAGACCGTGCTAATTAAGTATTTCTTTCTATAAAGTACTGTTTCGGCTCTGCTTAATAGCTGCTGGCCAGTCAAATGACCAGGATCATCATCTGTCATCTAGAGCTCTGACATCTATGAAAGGGGTGGGAGAGGGTAACTTTAGATGCTTCAATCTCTCAAACTATGCATGTTTGAGAGATGGGCCATACCTCATTGATGGTGCAGCTAACATAATCAAGGCTCTCCGGGATGGCTGATTTGTGGGTGTGCGCTGCTCAGCACATGCTCTGCATCTAGTAGTGAAGGCTGCTCTTGAGGATGGCAGTAACACTGGCAGATTATCAGCACTTCTGGAGTCATGCTGACAAATTTCTGGCCACTTCCATCGGAGCGTCAAAGATAGCCAGCTACTCGGGGAGGAACAGAAAAAGGCAGACCTCCTAGAGCACCGCCTAAAACAAGATGTTGGGACCAGGTGGAACTCCACCTTAGATATGCTAGAGCGTATCCTGGAGAAGAAAAAGGCCATTCATGCAATGTCATGTCACCATTTAATTGGCAGTAACAGAACACTGGGCAGGGCTGACTGGGCTCTGATGAAACAGGTAATGACAGTCCTTATGCCTTTCCATGCTTTGACGGAACTTTTGAGCAAAGAGAAGCTAGCCTGGCAGAAGTCATTCCCCTCTTCACACACATCTTCTTAAAACTGGATGATTTCCTTTACCATAGGGAACACTTGCCTGGTGCTGAGGGTAATATACTTCTCGATGTTGCTGCCCTTCTAACGAGGCTGAAAAAGGAACTGACTCGGCGCATGGAAGAGCGCATGGACAATTGTTCCGAGATAATGCTTGCCACAATTTGCGATCCTGAAATCAAGGGCAAGATGGCACTTCGTTCCATTTCCTCACTGCCTGGAGGGAACAATTGATAGAGGGGGTGCGTGAGAGGCAAAGAAAAACTAGAATGCAGTCACAGGAGGTGGGAGAAGATTCCAAAGATGTGCTGGAGGAGTCTGGTGGTCTTCCGGGACCTATTGATAGCAGCACCAGTAGCACTTCATCTTATTCCCGTGGAGCAGGTGCTGCTTTTTTTGCTGAGGCAATGGACAGATTATACTTCAGACAAAACAAACAGCTCCCCATTAATAGAAAAAGTGCTGAGTTTGAGGTTAAGGCTTACCTTGCGGAACCTTCTTTGGCCCCAAGTACAGATCCCTTGACTTTCTGCGATAACAAGAGGGCTGTGTGGCCTACATTGTCCCTGGTAGCCCAGGAGTTGCTTTCTTGCCCCCTAACCACTGTCCAGAGTAAGCAGGTATTTTCAGTTACTGGAAATATACTTAGCCCCCAGCTCATGGAGCAAATTACTTTTTTAAAAGTCAAGTTGCCAAAGCTGGGTTACCCTGCTCTCAGGTTCGATGCAGATTAGAAAAAAAAAAAAAAAAAAAAAAAAAGGACTTCAGACATCTACAATCATCCATGTTGCTGTCATCCTGAGTCGGCCACTCATCAGTCTTCCTCAGTCATTGTATCCATCTACGGACTGAGTCCTGCCTGCTCCAGTGTTCTGCAGTTCTGGCTACATCTCCAGTGTTGCAGCTGTCATCCTGAGTCTGCTTCGTACCAGTAGGTTCCTTTTTGCAACGTTGTCGCATTACAGTGGAACTACCACCTCTTACAAACATGGACCCAAATAATTACCCATCTGGTGACTAGCTGCTCAGTAGAGCTAGTCACCAGAATTATTACTGCGTTCATGAAAATTATACGCTGCTCCTGGACTGACAGGCAGGAAACCGCGCAGACATCTTTCCATAGTGACGTCTGTATGCCTGCGTCGTCAGTCCCTTTTGGAGCCGAACGCCTCCTAAAGCAGGCTGGGACTGACAGCGCAGGCGCTCTTCAGTGTCTGCTCCTGTATATCTACTCTGCCTGGCTGACGTTCCTGCTCCTGTGTACCAACCCTGACCGGCTGACGTTGCTGCTCCTGTGTTCTGACCTGGCCTGACTGACGTTCCTGTGCACCGACCCGGCTTGATTGACGTTCCTGCTTCCTCTGTCATTGTCGCCTTGGCGACATTCTGATTGTCAGGCAACTGTGTCTCCATTTCGTCCTGCAGTGTACAAGTGGCCTAGTTCCCGTTACTGCTATGGCAGTGTGCCATTGGCCTTGTCCTCCGTTACTGCACCTGCAGTGTACTAGTGGCCTAGTCTCCGTTATTGCCTCTGCAGAGTGCAAGTGTCTGCCTCCGTTACTGCTAGGGCAGTGAACCACCGGTTTGCCTCCGATTACTGCTTCTGCAGAGTGCTAGTGTCTGCCTCCATTACTGCTACGGCAGTGTGCCTTGGGCCTAGTCTCCATTACTGCTTCTGCAGAGTGCAAGGATCTGCCTCCATTACTGCTACGGCAGTGAGCCACCGGTTTGCCTCCGTTACTGCTTCTGCAGAGTGCTAGTGTCTGCCTCCGTTACTGCTATGGCAGTGTGCCTTGGGCCTCATCTCCGTTACTGCTTCTGCAGAGTGCAAGTGTCTGTCTCTGTTACTGCTAAAGCAGTGAGCCATCGGTTTGTCTCCATTACTGCTTCTGCAGAGTGCATGTGTCTGCCTCCTTTACTGCTTCTGCAGAGTGCATGTGTCTGCCTCCTTTACTGCAACTGCAGTGTGCCACTGGTCTAGTCTCCTTTACTGCCCTGCAGAGAGCAAGTGTCTGTCTCCGTTACGGCTACGGCAGTGTGCCATTGGTCTTGTCTCCGTTACTGCTCCGGCAGAGTGCAAGTAGTCTGGTCTCCGTTACTGCTACGGCAGTGCCTTATGTGACTCAGTTCCCATTACTACCTTGGCAGTTCACGTTTGTTCTGCTAACCTGTTTCTGGGCGTTACTAATCCTTCAGCTCTCTATCTGGAGAGAGCCCCATCACAGACCTCTCTGCACATGGGACTGTTTACACTCAAAGAAGACCATTAACCCATGCAATACCTCGCTCCTGGGAATCCATTATATTCTGCCTGACCTGTGTCAGTATAGACTGTTGTGGACTTTATGTTTATGCTGGACCTGTGTAGGCATATGTATATGTAACCTGTCGTGTGTCTGTATTATTCAGCTTATATACTACAGGACCTGTGAGGGTTATTTTATTACTGTGATTTCAATAAAACTGTGTTTTATCCTAAACCACTGTGTCTGTGTGTCAAACAAACCGTTACACTCCCCAATCTCCACATTCCCCCGTCTTCACATTGCCCCCCCAGTCTCCACATTGTCCCTCAGTCTCCACATTGCTCCCCAATCTCCACATTGCCCCCCGTGTCCATTTCCTACCTCCCTGGTGGTCCAGCGGTGTGGCATGAGAGGTCTGTGCCTCCTTCTGCACAGACCTCTTTACTGCTTTTGCTCCCGCATGGTCTTCTCTTCAGTAATGCAGAGTGCTGGGAGATGATGTCATCTCCCATCGCTTGACATTACTAAAGATCAGACGAGGGAGCTCATCTGCTACAGGTCTGTTTCAAAGAAGGCACAGACCTCAGCATGTTGCGGGGCCCTTCAAATCTCCCGGCCATGGTCCTGTCACCTTGCGGCCGCGGCCAGCACTCCTGAAATCAAGAAGCAATCAGTGGCCGCAAGGTGACAGGACCTTGGCCACGGATTGCTTCTTGATTTTGAAGCAGCCCCAGGGAAGCCCAGTGCAGGCGGCCTACCAGGAATTTTCCCGGTATCCCAGTAGGCCAGTCTGGCCCTGCCTTGGAGTGCCAGAAAGGTGAGCAAAGCATAGCTTAGCAATGCGTTGCTGTTCACCCCTGTGGCAATGCAATAGTTATATAAACTAGATATGGCGAAAGCAAGCTGGGGTTGCTAATACACATATGGAACAAATTAATATGACTAAAAACACGTTTGTACATGAGGGAGACATCTTAAAAACAACTTACCAGCAGCCACCTCTTCCTCCACGCTGGCAAGAGCAGTGGCAGTGACCGGCTGCAGATCCAGGGTGATGAATTCTTCCCCCTACCTGCCAGAGCTAGGTACTCCATGAGGTTCATCTGTAATGAGAAAAGTATACCACGTTACAGTACACACATGCATGGACATTGCATAACAAAGTACTACATTACAGTACACACACATGGACATTGCATTAAAAAGGATTAAGTTACACGAGTAGATATATGTGATTTGCAGTGCTTTACCATACATTGAACGCCTATCTGCTCAGTAGTAGATATTTAACCCTTTGAGTGCCAGAGGGTTACACAACACATTGTTAGCGTACCTAATTTCCAGCACCGCGCTCCAGGCGACATTGGAGAAGTATCCTCCATCTTGGCACTTCTACCGAGTTCCAGTCGTCTCTCAATGGCCCGGGTTTGTGCGCACTTGGTGGTGTCAGTAACCGTCCATGGCCTCATCCATGGCTGGATTGTAGTATCGCGTGTGTGTGTTGCTGGATTGACAGCGTGCATGGACGCATAGCGGAGATGTATCATTTTCGGGCTAACGGTCGTTATATGACGCAGCATGGAGCAGAATGGTCGCAAGGCTATGAGATGCGTCAGAATGTGCAGGGTCTTGTTTTTAGTCTAGGCCTTCTGTGGGCTCCTCCTTCCTGTGATGAGGTTTAAAGGGCAGACTGAGTCCTGACTCAGTTGCCCTTGCATTGTTGTGCAAAGCAGTTCTGTTACCTTGGGCTCTGTGTATGACTTGGCTTCTCTGACCATCCAATCTGGTGCTGACCTATGTCTCTGTTTGAATATTCTCTTGTTTGTCCCCTGTACCTAGCAGACACCCAATCTGGTACAGACCTGGGGCTCTGGTAGATTAGCTCTTATACTGACTGCAGGTGCGAGTCAAGTATCCGCTTCCTCCATACTGACTGCAGATGGGAGTCAAGTATCTGCTACTACTATTCTGGCTGCAGGCGTGAGTTTGGTAGATTCCTCACTACCCCGGATCAAGACTTTGTGTTCTTGTTCCGTTCCTTGTTCTAGCAGAGACTAATGGCTTAGGCCTAATCTCTAGTAGATTGATCCACCTTGGCAGTATACTATTTTTGGTAGTAGCACTTGCTGGCTGTGACTCTCTACTTGTTCCTGCTATTTACCTCTGTGTGCTACCTTATTTGTTATTTTAATAAATTGCATTTTTACCGTACTGACTCCTGAGTTATTCTGGGGAACCGTGGCACACATGCAATGCATTCCGTACCCCTCTGGCACTCAAAGGGTTAACAATATTACATGAACACATGCTTCAGAATATAATTAGTTACCAGAAAACACGCCAGCATGGTCTGACTCCTCAGCTGTGGAGATGTCTGGCTTGAGTACCCAACTCTGAGACATGCAGGGAGGAGGCATCACTGCCACTACTCCTGGCGGAACTGGTGCAAATCACCAGACCAAAGGAAGAGTCGTTCCATCCAGCTGATGGAGAAAAGGCACGTACATCAGCAGGAACAGGAGCGGGCATGTGGACAGGGAAGACAGGTGCTGTAGGGGCAGGGGAAGATGCAGGAGCACGGTCATCTTCAGCATCCATGGATTCCACTGGTCCTGCTACAGGGGTGATGAGAGCTGGTCCAGGATGTGATGGACCAGCAACAGCCTCATCACCACCTGAAACAGGAACAGCTTCTGCCTCATATGCTGCAATGAGGCCATCCAGGATCTGTTCATAGTGATGGAATTTAAAAGGTCTACTGGAGGCCCCAGATGACCGCGCTATCTCCATCTTCACCCTTTTCCGCAGCACCTGCCTTCTCATGTCGTAAACCCGCTTCCTGCACCTGATTGATGTGTTAGGGGACACTGCCACCTTATTGACAGCTTCCACCACAGTATCCCACATTTCGCTCCTATCCACTACTGTGGTGGAAGCTGCCAATGGTCCAAAGAGCTGGAAATAACAGCCCTGCAGTGCCCCACTAGTGCCTCATTCTCCTCCATGCTGAAGGGTATTTCTCTTCCTCTGGCCATTGCTGCTCTTCCTCTGCTTTCTTTCAAGATGGTGGCTGCTTCTGTGAAATGGCTGTTTGTTGGGGGCTGGTTCTTGTTTGGGGGTATTCCCCACCTTTTTTTTCAAGGTCATAGAGTCATCTTTAACTTTTTTGCATTGCTAGTAAGGCACCTGGCCAACCAGCAATGGGAATCCTATGAGTTTGAAACTTGGGCCAATAGTATTCGAAAGTGGAAGCTGGAATGGGCAATGCCATCTCAATATATATAATACGATTCGAGAAAGATACAACATGATGTCGCAAACTAAGCAGGGGCAGGAAGTGACAATATGGTTTGTTCGACAAGTTGTGCAGGGTAGGCGGTGATGGACAGGTTGGTTATGTTCGACAAACTATGCAGGTTAGACTGTGACAGACATATGTTCATGATGTTTGACAAATCATGCGTGGCAATCTGAGATCATTCTGGGGAGGCAACTGAGTGTTCCAGGCCCGGTGCATTCAGTTTCTTTTGAACTTTACTACTACGCGACAACCCTACTGGGTAAACCAATTACAACTCCAGTGTATACTGTACTTACAGTGATAGCTAAGAAGACATAAGCAGAGCACGTAGCTAACTGGAAAATAAATGGCCAAAGATGGGGGAAATTTATTTTGAATTAGTGGTGCATGGGGCATGGTTATTGACCTTTTGGCTGAACTCTTGCCAGCCCTTGGTGTATACTTAACTCTCTGAGTGCCAGAGAGTTATCCAACACATTGAAAAGCAGTGTGTTGGATACAGCTCTGGCACTCAAAGGGTGAAAGCGGCTAAGGGTTTGGACAATACAGGATGAAGATTGCTTAGGATAATGAAACACTAAAAAGTAGGGTTTGTGTTTGAAAGATTACAGTCTAAAGTGGTGAAGGCTGATGGATATACAGAGATCATATACACGTGCTGCTGGTGGTGTGACATAGAAACATAGAAGATTGACGGCAGAAAAAGACCACCTGGTCCATCTAGTCTGCCCTTTAGTATTCCTTTATTGTTATCTTAGGATAGATACATGTTTATCCCAGGCATGTTTAAACTGTGTTACTGTGGATTTATCAACCACCTCTGCTGGAAGTTTGTTCCAAGTTTCTACTACTCTTTCAGTGAAATAATATTTTCTAATGTTTTTCTTGATTTTTCCTCCAACTAGCCTCAGATTGTGCCCCCTTGTTCTTGAATTCAGATTCTTATTAATCACACTTCCCTCCTGAACCTTGTTCAGTCCTTTAACATATTTAAAGGTTTCAATCATGTCCCCCCTTTCTCTTCTTTCCTCCAGACTATACATATTTAGATCTCTGAGTCGTTCTTGATAAGTTCTATGCTTTAGACCTTCCACCATTTTTGTAGCTCTTCTTTGAACCCGCTCAATTTTAGTTATATCCTTTTGCAGATGAGGCCTCCAGAACTGTACACAGTATTCCAGATGTGGTCTCACTAGAGCTCTATACAGAGGGATCACAATCTCCCTCTTCCTGCTTGTTATACCTCTAGCTATGCAGCCAAGCATACGATTTGCTTTCCCCACCGCCTGGTTGCATTGGTTACTCATCTTGAGGCTGTCAGAGATGACCACCCCCAAATCCTTCTCTTCTGAAGTCTTTGCTACCACAGAACTGCCAATACGATAGTCAGATTGAGGGTTTCTTTTCCCCAAGTGCATTATTTTACATTTGGAAACATTGAACTGAAGTTTCCATTGTTTTGACCACTTATCTAATAGTGCCAAATCATTCTCCATATTACAGACACCTCCTGGAACATCAACCCTATTACACACTTTTGTGTCATCAGCAAACAAGCAAACCTTCCCTGCCAAGCCTTCCCTTATGTCACTTACAAATATGTTGAACAGAACAGGGCCCAGAACAGATCCTTGTGGCACTCCACTTGTAACCAGTCTCTGCTCAGAATACACTCCATTAACAACAACCCTCTGGTTTCTGTCCTTCAGCCAACTGCAGATCCACTGAACTATCCAGGGGTTAAGTCCAATTCTTGATAATTTATCTATCAGCTCTTTATGGGGAACTGTATCGAAAGCTTTACTGAAATCCAGGTAGGCGATATCCACAGCACCACCTTCATCCAGCACTTTAGTTACATAGTCAAAGAAATCAATGAGATTAGTCTGACAGGATCGGCCCTCAGTGAAGCCATGCTGGTTTGGGTCCATCAGGTTGTTTTTTGTTAGATGGTCAATTATCTTCTTCTTTAGAAGAGTCTCCATCATTTTTACCACTACAGATGTCAGGCTGACTGGCCTGTAGTTACTAGCTTCTTCTTTACTACCCTTCTTGTGAATGGGTACAACATTGGCCATTCTCCAATCATCAGGAACTTCTCCCGTAAGAAGGGACTGGTTATACAGATTAGTCAGGGGGCCAACTATGACAGATCGGAGTTCTTTAAGAACTCTAGGGTGGATTCCATCCGGACCCATCGCTTTATTTGACTTTAGCCGGACAAGTTCCTCTAGAACATCGGCCTCTGAAAACACTGGGGCTAAAATTATACAACTAGAGGCAATGCTGTGTTCAGCCATTTTCTGATTATGAGGGCCGCCGTCTGAAAAAACTGAGCAGAAGTAGTTATTCAGATGGTCAGCGACCGCCTTTTCCTCTTCTATATACTGATTTTTTCCGTTGTTAATTTTTGTAATCCCGCAGTTTTTCTTCTTCCTGTCACTGATATATCTGAAGAAGGTTTTATTCCCCTTCTTAACAGATTTGGCCATTTCTTCCTCTTTTGAGGCTTTAGCAGCATTTATCATCTGTTTAGTCTTCTTCTGTATAGTTTTATACCCTTCTCTGTCCGCTTCACTTCCAGTCTCTTTATATCTCTTATAGGCAGACTTTTTATCTTTCACTATAGCTCTTACCTCTCTAGTAAACCATAGTGGATTTCTCTTTCTTTTCCTCTTGCTAATTTGTCTAACATGTAATCTTGTTGCCTTTAAGAGGACTTCTTTGAGTGTCTTCCACTGAGTACTCACTCTCGGTGTTTTATCCCACCCTTTTAATTCTTTCTTTACATATTCTCCCATATCCTCAAACTTCGTCTTCCTAAAGTCCAATACTTTGGTTGCAGAATGGGATTTCTCGTAGTCAGTCTGGATTCCGAACCACAAACATTGGTGGTCACTGGAACCTAGATTTTCTCCCACCTTCACCTCAGATACCAGGTCTTCATTTGTGAATACTAAGTCTAGGATATTGTCCCCTCTAGTTGGCGCCTTCACCAGCTGTTTTAGGGACATCCCCGTCAGGGCTTCTACGATGCTCCTACTTCTACATGTGGACGCACAAGGGATATTCCAATCAACATCAGGCATGTTGAAGTCTCCCATAACTACTATATCTCCCTTTACTGCCATTTGGGTAATCTCGTCCACTAGCATGTTGTCTTGCTCTTCAGATTGCCCCGGAGGCCTGTAGACTGCACCTATTCTTGTAACTGATCCCTTTTTATTCTGCAGACAGATCCAGAGAGTCTCCAACTCTTTACATGAATTCTGGATCGCTGTGGATTTTATGCTATCTTTAACATAAATGGCTACCCCCCCCCCCTCTTCTCTCAGCCCTATCTTTCCTATACAACGTGTATCCCGGAATGGCTATTTCCCAGTCATTACAGTCCCTGAACCATGTCTCTGTTATTACAATCAAGTCCAAGTCATCTCTACAAACTATTGATATTAGCTCGCTGAGCTTGTTGCCTAAGCTGCGAGCATTAGTACACATTACACGAAGAACATTACATTTATCACCAACAACAACTCTATCTACCGCACCATCATCTACCTCACCAACATCTGTATGTAAAGCACCAGCAACTTCCTGTGCACCAACATCTGTATCTATCACACTAACAAACTCAGAACCCTGGTTCACCAAAACTGTTCGGGGACAGAAATCAATCTTCTCAATGAAATTCCTGCCCCCTCCATCTAGTTTAAATGCCTCTCCAAGAAACACCTGAACTCTTCTCCAAGTACCTCAGTTCCTCTGTGTGACGGGTGCAGACCATCTCTCTTGAACATTTCTTTACAACTCCACCTTCTAACACTGTGACTGACAAATCCAAAACCTTCTTCTTTACACCACTGTCTTAGCCAACCATTGAACTCCAGGATACGAAGTCTCTTACTATTTTCAGAGCGGACTGGCAAAATCTCTGAAAAAGTGATAGAGTCTGTCATTCTGCTCAGCTCCAGGCTGAGACTTTGAAATTCCATTTTCACCTCTTCAACACTTTTCTGGGACAAATCGTTTGTACCGAGATGAATGATCAGATCAACTTCAGTCTCCTTTGTTGCAGCCTTGACAATATTTGAGATGCGTCTTTTATCCCTGCTTGCAGTAGCACCAGGAAGACATCTCACCTCCTTCAGTCCATCCTCATTCTGCCCTAAAGCAACACCTCTAACAATCGAGTCACCAACAAGGAGATGCTTTCTCTTCTTTTTAAGTCCATTTTCTGCTCCTGACTGCTTGTTACAATTCTCTCCTTTGGGACTCACAACATCCCGTACCTGAGTATCTGTGCTTTTATCTTCTGAAATCTCACTTTCCAATTCAGACAGGACACCAAAGGGATTACACACCGAAATACCAACAGTGTTGTGCTTCTGCTCCACAACTCTCAACCTCCCGGAACCAACTGTCTTCCACACAGCCCTTCTCTTCATGGGCCGTTGGGGCTGCGGTGGTGGATTACATGGTTGCTTGACTTCACACTCTAGCTGGGAAAGATTCACTTCTTTTGATTGCAGATAACACACCAAAGACTGCAGCCTGGAAATTTCACCATACAATGTGGACAGATGCAAACATACTGGACAACACCCCAAACTCCAGAGAGTACTGCGGAACACAACAGCCAGACAAGTGTTACACTGCACCAAACCAGACATCTTAGAATTAAAGCAGTTACTCACCAAACTGACAAAACCAGTGCCTTCACCAAACTCCTGCCGTTTTCCAACTACTGCAGTTTTTGAAACTACACACTTCTGTCTGTCTGCTGCACTTGTGTCTGGCTGCAAACTACTTACAGAGTAAACTCACAGAGTTGAAACCTCCTATAAATACACCTACTGCAGTTGATACGCTAACGAAGCGAGCCAAGCCTTTTCTTATGCTAATCTAATGAAACCAGTTACCAGCTACACCCAAATAGACACCTATGCACACTATGCAGAAACCAAAACAAGCCAAATACAAACTTAAGCACTAATGATCCAAATTAACCAAAGTAAATAAACACACAATTCAAACTAAATACTAAATGCAACACAATTCCAAGTCCAATTGCAACACAATTCCAAGTGACCTTCTGGGATATTCCAGTCACTTTGTAGTTAACTTCATAACCTATTGACAACGCTTTGGGTAAGTGAGTTGATGATTTAGCACAGGATTAATGTATTTTCAATACACAAACTAATTTAGACACACATACTGCAGTATAAACAAACATCAATGTGCTTATTCTTGACATAGTATGAAACACTAATGTGTATACACATAGACTTATCTGATATGAAGGGAAATCAGGGTAGGAAAACGAAAGAGAGGAATTTGGGTACCAAATAGGGACAGTAGGGTAGAAGGCTGGTACGAGAAAATGAAACCTTTACCCATGTACTAACATAGCATGTCACATGTATAGTTTGTCGATGTTCGACCACTTATGTTGAGTAGGATATGACAGGCATGGGTTTTCGATGTTCGACCATATGCTAAATTGAATGTGACAGGCATGGGTTGTCGAAGTTCAAACATGTGCTAAATTGAATGACAGACATGGGTTTTTGATGTTCGACCATATG